>JAKCPB010000926.1:0-72798 GCA_021442155.1 Cymbidium sinense
TCTTGGAAACATGAACGTGAGTGTCAAAATTGTATTTCAATACTAGCAATTGGTTCGTGCTCCTATAGGAATTTGATTTCCTACTGTTGCATGAACTGAAAATTAACATGGATTTTCTGCAAATGGGGTTATAAAAGGGAAGCCAGACAGCCTGAATGGAATCAATTTCTATCAGAAAAACAAACATAAAATATATCACTAATTTGCTCAAGTCCCAGGAAGTAGAACCCACACTGTGTTATTAAATTCTTTGCACAACCCAGATTCAAGGTTCTTTAACTCTTTTCCAATCCATTATATTTATGCTTCATTTTGAAATTTGGGAGTAGCACACTAATATTTGACCAAAACTGGGAAGGATTTGAAATCGTCTGTAACAAATAGACCATTACCAGAGAAAAAACATGATCCTAGAATACCACACCATTTTAATTCATGATCTTAGTCACGGTTAACAGCTTTCTAAATATCTTTCTCACAAAAAATATACAATAAGCTGTTTTTCTCTATCATGAGAAAGTATGTCAACAAGTTCTACACCGTAGATAGTCAACAATAATTTCATCGAATAGCAAACAAGATGTGTACCTAATAACTAGCATATGATCAGGTTCAAGAAAGAAACAAAAGGGCTAAAGAATAAAGAAGAAAAACACACCAACAAAACAAACATAAGCAAGCAGTTTTGAAACCAAATCTAGAAGATGAAAAGATAATCTCTTAAAATTTAATAAGTTCTAAAGCAGTGTAAATGCCAACAAATTTTAGTTAGAACCTAATTAAAGAAAATGAAAGAAGTAATGATCCGCTTCACATATCTTACCAACTTTACACAAACTAGGATGTAACTATAGTAAAATTACCCTTGAATAAGTTCAAGATAACTTTCACAATATATATTAGTTTCTTTATGTAGCCATCCATATAACACCCTTGGGCTAGACCAAACTTAAGGGAGGCCACCCACAGGGCAAGGGACTTTTCTCCGGACTTTCTTCCAAACCTTTTTTCCGATATCTTAAGTTACTAGCATTCTCTCCATTCTTCTTCTTACTAAGTTATTTATCTTCTCCATACAAATTCTTACCTAGGTGGTGTGAGACAACAAACAGATCTAGCAACAATAACATTTCAAGATAAAAAGTTACACTTTATATTTAATGCTTTCACTAGCAAGCATCCTCGGCAACTCAACAACCTACAAAAAATAAAATAGTAGACAAAAACATGTCAGGCCTAAATATTTCTTCTAGTGTTCAAAAAAGCATTAAACAATTAAGTGTTATATGTGGTTTTATATCTTATTATTGAATTTATTGGAAATCTTGATAACTAACCCAACAGCTTTTAGTTTATGAAGAACAGTATGTTAGTAATATAAACCTTCATCGTACCTAGCGTTGCCTTGGTGTGGCCTTGGGTATAGTTTCTATAAATACCAAAAGATGCCTTCTGGTTAACAGCTTTCTGAATAATATAATCAATCTTCTTTCTCTCCTCTTTCTTTGTTTTTTAGTCATGCAATTTGGTGAGTCCTTCAGTGGAAAGACAGATGCAGTGACATGTTTCCTTAACATGGATGTTCAAGTACCTTGGGACAACTTGTAATGGAAATGAGTGGGAAAGGCTCCTACAGGCCTTATTACGGTGAAAGCAAAGAAAAACACAAAAGTTCGGAAGGAGGTTCCTGCAAGGAAGCAAAAGGTTCCAGCTACTGTTGTTGATCCAGAAGAACTGGAACATATTTCCAGCCGCCAGCAAGGAGTTGCAAGAACAGTCAAGAAGTTGGTGGAAAGCAAAGTATAGAACTCAAAAATTCAAATCTTGTTAAGAATAAGGTTGATCAAGATGGAGAAACCTTGATTTTTTAATGAGATGTCATAATTAATAAGGGCAGACTAATATATTCTCCATTCACAGCATCTAGTTCTAACAATTAGTATTAGAGCCTGGGAGTTGGAGCCTTGATAGCATTGGCATGATGGGAGAGAAATATATTCACTAGGAAAAATGATTTCAGTCTTTAGAGATTAAAAATTAAAGCATTTCTTGTCCATCATAGCCTTAATCAGTGTATTGCTAGGAGAGACGCATGCACCTATGGCTCAAGAAAATTTTAATTTTACAAGGAATCCTAGATAAAGCTTGATGGGGAATCAAGAGTGAAAGTAGAATCTCGAGAGTAAATAAAAGCTCATTTGTTGCCATGAAAAGAGTCTCAAATAATGGATAGTGTTCTTTAAATGAAAAAAGGATCATTAGAGGTTTGGTCAATGCAACTATTTTAGCAAATGCAACCAAATTGTGGAGCAAGAGACAAGTTGAAGAGGATTAGAACTAGTGAAACAAGAGTGAAAAAATTAAAAATGTTGAATTTTGTGAGCATTGTGTTATAGGGAAGGCAAAGAGGTTTATATTTCAATCTACAATACACAAAGTTCTTGATTGCATCCATGTAGATCTTTAGGGAGCTTCTCAAATAGAATCAAAAGATAATAAGTACTTTCTTTTAATTGATGATCATTCTAGAAAATTATGGGTGTATTTTTTGAAGTACAAGAATAAGGCATTATAGAAATCTAAAGAATGGAAGTAACTCGTTGAGATTCAAATTTGTAGTAAGGTGAAGAAGTTGAGAATGGGTATTTGGTTAGAATTTGTGGGAATGAACTCACAAATATTATCAAGATCAAGGTGTAGCAAGCATTCACAGTAAAAATGACTCCACAATATAATGGATAAGCAAAAATAATTTACCATTCCTGAAAAGATGAGGTGCATAATAATGCAATATTGCCAAAAAAGATTTGTGTTGAAGCAATTAATAATGCAATATATTTGATCAATAGATGCCCATCTTCAATGAGTTGTTTCAAGACAACCCAAGAAACTTGGAGGGAAAACTAGCAAATTATTCAATAATAAAGATCTTTGAATGTAAAGCCTATGCTTACATTAAGCAAGATAAACTTGAACTATGTGCAATGAAGTGCATTTTTATTGGCTATCTTATAGGTGTCAAAGGATACAAGCTATGGTGTTTGTAGCCATGTTTTACCAAATGTGCGGTAAGAGATGTTATTTTAATGAGTAACATATGACTAATTGTATTTCAAATAGCAAAGTTCAAGATAAGTTATATGATGCAAGGGAGAGGAGCAAAGAAGCTTAAAGTGGAGCAACCAAGCCAATAAAATCATGCAATCAATGGCCAAGAATTGACTAAAGCGAGTTACGAAGTATATAGATTGGTATTCATCGCAGAATTGCAAAGAAGAGAATATTGATTGGCAAGGGTAGGGCTGCAAATGAACTGAGCAGGGCCGAGTATGTGCTTGAGCTCAAGCTTGATTCAAGTTTTAAGGATTATGCTTGAGCTCATTTAAAAAAGTTCTATGAGCTCGAGTTAACTCAAAAGTTCATTTCAAATTAGAATTATCGAGTATGTTAACAACTAGCTCTTTTAATAAAATAAGTGAACTTTAATCAAGCCTTAATCAAACTTGTTCATGAGCGACTTGTTGAGAAATATACAGTTGTATCAATTAAAGCTTATTAAGTATAAAAATTAAAATTAAAATGATATTGTTCACGAATAAGCGTAACCAAGCCTTCATTGAGCTCCTTAACGAGCTTTAAATGATACTATTTGTGAGCATAAATGAAGAATAACAAGTTGTTTGCTTGTTCATTTAACAATCGTATTTATAAAAAATGTTCGCTCATTCGATTAGTTAATCAAGCAATCATGAACTAGCTCTAATCAAGCCAAATAACAAAGAGCTTGTGAAGGCTCGATTCATTTGCAACCCTAGGCAAGGGATAAACCTCGACGTGATGTCAAAGTACCATGAATTTATGGACATGTAGATCTCATTGCATATACCTTTACAACAAATTTTATGAATGAAATTTAACAAAAATCATATAAAGAAACCATGGAGAACACAAAAAGAGATCAATGAAACCAAGCAATGGTAGAAGAAATAATCATTAAATCAAAATAAAACTTCCAAGTTGGTGAATAAATCAAAGAACCAAATGATAATAAGTTACAAGTGATAGTTAGAAAGAAGAAAGAAATGAAATGAATCATGTGCAAAGCAAGATTGATTGCAAAGAGACTTCTCACAAGGTGTGGATTACAATTAAGCATTCTATCCGGTTGTAAGACACACATCAATCTAAATCTTGCTTGACATAGTTACTTAATTCAACATGGAGCTTCAGCAAATGGATTTGAAGTTAACATTTCATCATGAAAAGTTGCTAGACAATATAAATGATGCAGCCTAAGGGTTTCATTCAAGTAGGAGCTGAAAATTAGAAAAGTATTACTAAAAAATAAATATATTTGAGGATTATTATTATTTTTGAAAAAAAATAAAAATATATAAAAAATACATTAATAAATATATTTTTAATAATAACATAAAAAATTAAAAATATAAAATAAAATTGATCCTAAACAGCTCCTAAACTTTTGAACCCAATAGAAAGAGCTGTCATTAGGTGGTTGAAAAAAAGTCAAGTTCTGAAAGTTAACAACTAAAGAATAAAGGAATATGAGATCATTTTTATCATTTGTCTTGTGTTTTATTTTATTTTATTTTATTTATATTTTATTTTAAAATAAAATATATTTATTATTGATGATTATTTTTTTAAAAAATATTCAAAACATTTAAAAGATGTTTTGAATATTTTAAAAAAATAAGATGATTTATATTTAAAAATAACATAAAATAAAATATATAATTGATCCTAAACAGATTCTTAAAGATTAAAGTGTTTTGTTCTTCAGTCATTCAGAAGGTATTGGCTCTTCTATATGAGATTTAGCAATTAATACCTTATCTTAGTAGCTTAAAAAATAGTACTTTCAAAAATTTTAGGTGTCTCGATCTTATTTCTCTCTCTAATCTTTTAAATTAGTCATAATTATAATTGATTTGATCATGAATATTCTATAGAAGAAATTTCACTTATTAAACAAAACATCATAACTAAAATAAATCTAATAAAATCAAATCAACTTCATATAAATAAAGGAATACATGAAAAATATTTATTTCAGAAACAGTTACAGAATGTTACTTTAATAAAATAAAATAACCCTTAAATAAAATTGTTATTCCGTCTCAGGTTATTGAACAAAAGGGATAGATAGAGCGAGAAAGAAAATATCCTCCATAGATGTCCATATTGAAAACTTTTTTACATATCACGCCAAACTTCCATATTTACATATCTAACATCTAAACTTCAATTTTTTCATGAAGAAAAAGCCTAAAGTGATATTCTTACCGATGATATCACTTTAGATTGGTTATCACTTTAAGTGCGATATACGATGTCATATATGGTTCCAAATCTTTATCACTTTAGCGATATCACTTTAGACAATATCACTTTAGACAGGTTTTATTATATAACACTCTAATCTTCAATATCACATCAAAAATACCACTTTATTCACTTTTTAAAAGTAAAATATACCCTTTTAAGCATAGAAAAGTATTAGATAAGTAAATATCTAACTTTAGGTATTAGATATATAAATATAAAAATTTGACGTGGTATGTATGTAATTCCCAAAAGTTTTTATTAAAAAAAAAATCAGGACTTCAAACTTGTAAATTGTGCCAAAACATCGATCCAAGTGCATCCACCGATGGATCCGATTCATGATTTCAACCAAATCGCTTCCTCTCGGTTCATACCTAAACAAAACATCAATGAAAAGTTAAAGATCAATCTAGTGAAAAGAAATAAAATAAGAAGAAGAAGATCAAATAAAAGGCATGCCATAATTCCCTGTAGATAATTTCAAAAGCACAACTAGATCTCAATGTTATCCTCAAAGACAAAATTGTGACTTTTAATATATTGTTTGAGAATGACCCTTCCACTCCCATCTTTGAATATTTTCATCGTCGCCTCCATCATCATCATCCAAACATTGATATCATCATTTAACATGTGCCAAACACAACCTCTCCTCACATGGCACCATCCTCCACTCCAGGTCTGCTGCGGTGAAAGTCGCGTTCGGTCCACGAATGATCCGCCATTCGCTTCCTCCACATTAAATAGAAAATAAAACCAGAAAAAAATGTTAGTTGATCTCAAAAGCGTGTTGGCAATCCATCTGTTTGTTTAATAACGCTATTCTAGTGGTGAGATCATTAAACGCCTCCACTGGAGATAGAGTCAAGCATCAAATGGTGCTTTTCACAAGCTCTCGGTTCTATCCTTGATCTTGAAGTCACATTTTATTCTTATTGTGGATCTACGAGCGTCTGATGGGTGAAGAATCGTGTCTTTGGATTAGAGATGATGAGGTGATGAGAGGTATACCAATCGTAATGCGGATTGTCTCATTATTGAGTGTCTGCGGTCGACGAGGAGGAGGCCATGGGTTGGAGCGGTTGCTTTGATACAAAAGTTTGTGGTTTGTGAGACTCAATAATAACTCCATACTCTTATGTTACACGATTATGCCCCCTCATCACCTCATCATCCGTCGAACGATTCTTCACCCATCAGACGCCTCTGCGTGTGATAAGTAAAACATGACTTGAATTATGAGGATAACCGAGGCAGGGTGGAAGCTATGGGCCATTGCCTTGACACCATCTCCAGTAAGTTTGATCTCCTTACCATGCGCAGCTTGTGCATTTAAACAAATAGTTTATTGGATGGTGAACACGCTTTTGAGATCAACTTGGAGCGATTTTTCTTGCTCTATTTTCGCATTTAATGTGGGAGCGAATTGGGGATCATTCGCGACTAATGCTAGTTATTTGGGTAGATTTGCCCGAGTCGAACCTCTCAATAACACGCTTGTTAATGCCACCAAGCTTGTAAATAAGATGCTGGTAGATTTGCTGAGTCGACATGACCACTATGCTGATGTGCACTTTCTCTTTACCCATGACTGTAAACAATTAGGCAAGCACGAAGATAACTGCAAAAAACTAGAATTACTAAGTTAAACAAAACACAAAGTACTTGCTGATGTAATAAGTTATTAAAACATCCAGATTTATAGGAAATGTAACTTCAGTGTTATTATTAAAAATGTTTATAAGGAAATAGCCTCTCAAATCTCATGAAGATTGATAAGCAATAACTTGGAAAACATGTCTACTAATAATTGATCTTAAGCAAATATTTTAGATGTAACTTCTAGCGACACTTACAACAATAAAGATAAAATGGATTAAATACTGCTCCCTTTTTCCATTAAAATTAAATGATAACTTCATTAAGTTATTTAGCAGAGATAAAAAGCTCCAAAAAAACATAAAAGAAAGTAAATGTACCCTAAAATGATGCATATAATATTCAAGTGGGATAATTTGATCAACCATTTCTGAAAAGAGTTCTGAGAAGTCACTGAAGCTTCATATCAATCGAGCAAACCAAGTCAAAGTAATGCATTATAAATGAATTTACAAACAAAGATCCCATTGCTTAAGCTGAATGATTGATGCAATTTCATCAATGGAAAGGTTGAAAGCTCCAAAAAATACCGGATAAATAACAGATAAAATTCCCTAGAATGATCCATAATATTTCTATTTAGAATAACTTGATTGACAACTTCTGAAAAGAGTACTGAGAAACAGTAAAGTTTCATATCAATCTTGCAATTGAACTTCAGTTTCAAATTCAACAGAAAGGATATAGTGCTGCTCAACACATCACATGAAAAAAGGCATAAACAAACATTTGCCAATTAGCCCTTGTTCAAAGAAGCATGCTAAGTTTGCAAAGGTCAAAAGATCTTAATCAGCTCTGTATTATGAAGACAAGAATGAACTTAAAAGGCATCAATATTCTTTTCATAGATAGCTCTAATTGCAAAAAAAAAAAATAATAATAAAAAATAGCAATTTTTGTATTATGATGTTTTTCTATGGATCATATGATAAATGTTCAAACCATCACGTTTGTTGCATGTGTGCATAATTAATAAAACAAAATGATAAATTTTGCTCAAATTGAGATTTTCACATTACTAGAAATCAAGCCAATTACAGATCTACAGACCAGCAGTTGGAAAACGAGTAAAATTGATCTCCCTAAGCACATACATTGCGCAGAAAATTGAGAGATTTAACGCAAACACAATAGCGGGCGCACACATATTCCACAGGCGAACAAGGCAGCGACAGATTGGATATTATTAGCTGAAGCTCATAATTAATACAATAATCTACCGTGAACCATTACGTAAGATCTATTCTTTCTAACTAGGAAACTTAGCACCCAAAAAAAAAAAAAAAAACAATGAAGAAGAGCAAACATATTTCTAAATGTTTAACATAAAAGTCACAATACATGCAACTCAAATTCAAGATTTTAAACTAAGATGACAGCCTCTCGATCTAGATCAAGATCTCCCAAAAGTAAACAACTGAAGAATAATCAGAGAAAAAACATGCAGAACTGCTACCAAATAAAAAATCTACCCACATGATATACGAAAAATAGCCTAAAATTCCATTTCTCTTCAAATGAAAAAAAAAAAAAATTTGTAGATAGTAAAGATAGAAAGGAGATCTCACGTGCGTGACAGAGCCGGCGTTCTATCGAAACAGAAAAACAGGAGGAGCAACTAGGGTTCGCGAATGAGGAGGTGAAACCCTTTCGACCCCATTATAAAGCGATCGTGCAGGTAAATTTGGAAACCCGATTTTCCTCCGTCGGATTCGCTAATGAGATGTCTTCCTGGTCCTTCGGCCTACAGTGCACCGCCCGACGAACGACACACGTCAATTATTTCTTAAATAGGGGTTTTTATTACATACATACATTGCACACAAATTTTTAAAATAAAATACATTGCAGGAAGAACCTGACGTGTGTCGTTCGTCGACTAATAAACTAATTCTAACGTATTAGTCGACCACCAAAGAATCACTGGATCAAAACGATGTCTTATCATATATTATAAACCAGCCATCAAAAACGAGAACATCATGCCGGTACAACCACATCACATAGAGATATATTTACTTCAAGTTGCTTCTCTTGATTACAAAATATAGAATTCCTACGAATCAACTGCTCAAACCACTTTCATATATCTACCCTATCGGAAGCCCTCTTAAGAGAACGTCACCATAAGCTAAAGAAACAAGCAAATCACACCTATTCCAACCAAAAAAAAAAACAGATCAAACAGTTAACAGCATTTATCATTCTATATCAAGTAAGATATCATCCTCCACAAACCATACGACCCAGAAAACACTGCCTGCCCCTTACCAGAACGTCACCATAATCAATACATTCAAAAAAAAAGTGAAGGAAACGATATCATACAAACCCTAATAGATCCAGCAACGCAGAATACATTACAGGAGGAGGAGACGAAGGAGGCGAAGGAAACATACCACACGAACTGATCTTGGAGCTACGTCCAAATTTCGGCGCAAACCCTAATGTCGAGTTGGAGCTCGCTAAAATCCCTCCGTCCACTTTAGGTTCTGGCGCGATACTGAATGGCTTCAAATAAATCCAAGCCGTTTAAGTTGCCGTCCACGACCATCGTCGGACGGCTGTACGTCAATGACTGGGTCGGGCCGAAATGGGATTACGGCCCATCACAATATTCATCTTATCTATTGTGATTTTTTTAATAAAATATTCTTTTAAAATAAGAGATATTTACATATAGACCACATAAATTTTTTATATATTTCTATATTTAATATTTAAAGCCTTTATCTCACTATATGAGGTCGATTGCATGAATCCTTCTTATCCATTGTATCATATTAAATAAAATAAATTTATTTTTACTGTTACCTAACCAAGTCTTCTTAAGTCTACCTCTAACTTTCTTAGCCTTAATATTTTAATATTCATTAGGGTTCATTAGGTTACTTTAAAGTTTACTAATTCAACAGAAACTTGAATTATGGAGGTCAATTTTAGAGTCTAAAGGTTTTCGTTTAAGTAGATCTAAAAGCTGAATATATGGGTGTAATTTTAGTTGTAGAAGTTTTAGTGATAGTGTTGTGACTTTGGGTGATCAAGTCATTAGTGGCGATTGAATTTAGGCTCTGTTCAAAATGATGGTGAAATAGATGGATATGTTATTAATAATTCAAGTTGGATGATTGAAATAGAGGAATGCTCCTTATGTGATGAAAAGTTCCATAAACTTAAGGAAAATTTTATAAGATGGTGGTAGATCTACCAATGACTTATAGTCGAATGTTGTATAAAAGACTAAGTTAAGTGTTACGAGATGAGGATGCTTAGGTGGATGAGTGGCTTTACTCGAGATAGAATGCAAAATAAATATGTTCGAAAAAGTTAGTCAGGTGGTAGATAAGATTAGGGAGAGTCTTAGATGGTTTCATAGTCAGATGAGATTAGAGTAGATCATTAGATTTCTATGTTAAGAAAGGTAGAGGTGAAAAAAAGACTGGTTAAGATGTATAAAAATGATCCGAGTAATTAGATGAATTTTTGACACAATGGAGACGAAGGATTCATGTAGCCGACCCCACCTAGTGGGATTAAGGCTTGTTGTTGTTGTTGTTGTTATTTCATTTTAAATTAATTTATTTAATTAAATTTGAGGTTTAGGGCTTAAATTTTCATTTCCCATAAAATATAGTGAAATAAATTATGAAAAATTTACACAAGGTGTGTTTTAACCACAGTTTCATTTCTCCAAAATTTCAAATCAATTGAATTTGTGGTTTAAGAGTAATTAAGGTTTAATGATTTTTAATGAAACCCAAATTAAGGTTAAAAATACCCAAACTTATTCGGGGATTTTGATTTTGATAGATTCGTCTCACAAAGACAAATCCATAGAGACCTCATTTATATATTTTTTATTTTTATTTAGGTTTCTATGATTTTTAGAAGTTCTGAGTGATTTTAGCAATTTTTTAATTCAAAAATCCCGAATTTTCTCTTTAAACCAGTAGCGTTGACGTGGTAGCCCTGTCGCGTTTCGCATGTTGGTTGGTCCACGAAGGATCCATGTGGATCCCACGTTAAAACGGCGGTAGGACGTGGTTTCGAGTAGGACTGTTCGATCAAAGATCAGACAATCCACAATCGATCTGTGGGTCCTAAGGGAATTCAATCGAGTGGTCCCCCTAGATTGGAGTCATCCATTTTTTTAAAAGGAACATACGGTCTATGCGTCTTTCGGCGAGAGAGAATCATCCATGGTTTTGCTTGATTTTCGATGATCTACCCAATGGAATCTTGCATTTTCAATTGCAAATCCATCATGGATTAATATCCTATAGATTTATATGACTTGATCTCACTTGAGATCAAGTTCCCTTCACAAAGCGTCAAACCCGAAAAGCTTGAAGAAAAAGGGAGGGACGTTAATGGCGTACTTCCGGTCCGACAATCTGCGGCGGCGAGGTTGATTTAAAAATCTTCGAAGTGATGAGTGAAGCTTGTATGCCAAAGAAATTGAGCTATCTCCTATTTATTTAAATCAATGACAAATATTTTTTACATTTCTAGAAAGATATTTTCATTAATTTTGATAATACAATATGGTGCATGATTCAAACATTTATCACATAATTGACTAATATAAATTAAATTATGTTTTTATCATTCTAATAGATAAATTTTATATAAAGTGGTAGAATTCTTACAAATAGGACCAATGACAATGATCTTTCCCTTTGCATTATCTCTATATGTAACATATCATATATCACTTGATTCAAAAGTTATGATTTTGTCTTTATCACCGTCATATGTCTTGAATATCCATCCAAATTATCATATGTCTTCTTTGATTTTGCGTTGAAGGCATTCCTACAAAAGAAAATTACATATTAACTTTTGAAACCCAAACATGTTTGGGTTCACATTCTAAATTTGAAGCATGATATCTAGCATGTGTGATTTGTGTAGTACTTGTACCTTTTGGCACCCATACATAAGATGGTTGTAGTAATAAAATAAAATGTCATTTTCTATCACAATAGTTCACCAAATATTAATTTTTGCATATATCTTAGCATGATAATTATAAGATATATGAGTGGAATGTATATGATGCAAATAATTTTTATTAAATATTTTATTTGATGAGGCATTATAATGAACTTGTGATTTCAAACGTAATTTTAATCTTACTTTAAAAAGTAAATTATCTCTTTCAAGTTTACATACAAGTAAGGAACCATCTAATAATTTATTTTTCAAATTATTATATTCATTTTTTAATTCTCAAAAATGTTTATGCTCTTTTCCTAAGATTTTGTATTTTCTTTTAATTTTTTATATTCAATAATTAAATCATTAAAATATCATCTAATTCATCATAAGATATATAATTTCATACCTCTTGAGAATTTAAGTCAGATTTTCTATTTGTCATAAGACATAGATTTATTTGAATTTAGATTGACCCATAAAGCCTTAATTTTTTTTTCTCATTCATATTTTCCTTCTCTCCACATCAATCTCTTTCTTCTTAGTTCTAGGCAATCACCTTTTATATGTCTAGTCTTTTTATATTGGTAGAAAATGATCTCTTTACTTGTAGAAAATTTCTTAATTTGAAATTTATAATTTTTAGATTTTTTTATACCCTTAATTCTTTTTTCTTAGCAAGTTGTCAAGCCTTGTGGATAGCATGTCCACTTCATCATTATCATCATCCGAGCTTGAGGTGTTATGCTCATCACTATCATCAACTTATAATACAATGACTTTTCCTTTCTCTTTTTTTTTACTGAGTTATCCATCTTATCCTTTTGAGCAATAATTTGTTCATGTGCTATCAAAGAACTCAAAAGTTGATCAAGTGTATAAGTAGATAAATCCTTAGTTTCACTAATAGTTGTTATTTTAGCATCTCATTCATTTGGAAGACATCTAAAAATCTTATAGACTAAGTCTTGATTTTTTAATGTTTTGCCAAGGGAATGTAATGCATTAATTATTTTCATGAATCTAGTATACATATCAAAAATAAATTCAGAAGTTGACATATGAAATAACTCATATTCATGAGCAAGTATATTTATGTGAGCATCTCTAATTTCACTAGTTCTTTCATAAGTTATAATTAATTTATCCCATATTTCTTTTGTTATACTTAACATAAAAATTTTCATGTAATCATCAAGTAATAAAGCACAATGTAAAGTATTACAAGCTCCAACATTTAATTCATCAAGTTCTCTTTCAGCTATAGTCCATTTCTCGAAAGATTTTTCTACTTTAATACCATTTACTTCTACAGTGGATATATAATACCGATGTGTCAATATATACCACATGTGTGTATCTTGACCTCTTAAAAAATGTATTAATTTTATTCTTCCAATAATCAAATTGTAATATCTAAAATTAAAGGTCTATGAGTATATTGTCCCTCTGGTAGTGAACCCTTTGGGAAATTTTATGTCATAGTGAAAAGATCTACTCTTGGATGTTAAGCCAATAAAAAAGCCTAGCTCTTGGGGGGTGAATTAGGCGTAATTAAAAATTTTAAAAGTTAAATCTTAAATTTTAACTTTTAGCAGAAAATAAAATTTTGATTTTATAATGATAAGATATGATTCTCAATGTAAAATAAAGAAAATAAAAGTATAGTAAAATAAAAGAGATAATATATACACAATTTTTTATATGATTCTGCCAAATCTTAAAATCGGCTACGTCCATGTCTAGCTACCCCTGATTAGGAATCTACTAAATGTAAACTAGTTTATAAATTGTACTCTCCTATGACGGGAAAAATACAACCATATAATAATATGTATTCTCTTATAAAAGTAGTACAATCTAATAAAATTTTAAATGTAAAATAATAAATTTTGATAAAAATCTATCTTTTAGAAATAAACCAAGGTATCTAATTCAAAAAAGTGATCTCACAATCTATAAATGATTAATTTACAATTTAGAATGTTTTTAATCTTGATAAGAAATAATAAAATAAATATCTTAAAGTGATCTTACTAAGATGTTTGTGTTATTATAATTTGTAGATTAATATAAAAATGATTTTAAAATAAATTCATAATAATATATTGAACAATAAAATAAATTTCGGGAAGGAATAATTTTAAATAAGAGAAATTATAACTAGTATTTATATAAAAGTATAAGAATGAGTAACTCTTCGCTTATTTTTTATTTTAAAATAATAAAAATAGTAAGCTTTATTAAATTTTAGCAATGCTTTCAACAAATAATCTTTTTATTTATATATTTGTCAGATGAGAAAAGCGTTTGTTGGTTTCTATATTTAAGAATAAAGGTGATGCACAAGAGTGTGCATATTATGAGAGTTAATGTGTCATACATTAAAATTATGGGAGAGTAATTGAGCATAGGTTATGATGTGATACAAAAATTTCTCCTGTCAGTTTGGTTTCATGCCGTAGATCTATGGATGCTATATATTTGTTAAGAGGTTTGATGGAGAAGTATATAGAAAGTAAGGAGGATCTACATATGATATTTATTGATTTGGAGAAAGCTTATGATAAAGTTTCAAGAGATGTTCTTTGAAGAGTTCTAGAACATAAATGAGTTAATATTGATTATATTCAAGTAATTAAGGATATGTATACTAGAGTTGTTACTTGTGTCCAAATACAGAGGATTGACAAAATATTTTCCTATTCTTGGGATTACATCAAGGACCGCCTTTAAGCCCTTATTTCTTGTTTTAGTTATGGATGTTCTTACTAGGCATTTACGTGAAGATGTACCTTGGTGTATGTTTCAATGACATTGTTCTTGTTGATAAGACTAGAGAGGAGTCCAAGAGAAACTTGAATTATGGAGGTCAATATTAAGTCTAAAGGTTTTAAGTAGATCTAAAATTGAATATATGGAGTGTAATTTTAGTTGTAGAAGTTCTAGTAGTGTTGTGATATTAGGTGAACAAGTCATTAATAAGAGTGAGATCTGTGATATTTAGGCTCTATTGTTCAAAATGATGATGAAATAGATGGAGATGTTATTACCAGAATTCAAGTTGGATGGTTGAAGTGGAGGAATGCATCTGACTTATTGTGTGATAGAAAAGTTCTACTTAAAGTTAAGGGAAAATTTTATAAGATAGTGGTAAGACCAATGATGATATGGTGTAGAATGTTGGCCAATAAAAGAGAAGCATAAGAAGGTTAAGTGTTACAGATGAGGGTGCTGTGGATGAGTGGATTTACTCTTAGAGTAAAATGCAAACCGAGTATGTTCGGAAAAAGTTGGAGTTGCTCCAAAGGGCGATAAGATTAGAGAGTCGCCTTAGATGGTTTGGCCACGTAGTGTCCACGTCCAATGACCCTAGAAGAAGTAGATGCATTAGATTTGCCTTTATGTTAAGAAGGTAAAGGTAGACCTAAAAGACTTGGTTAAGATGTAAAAAATGATCGTAGTATACTTGAATTAAATGAGAATTTGACACATAATACACAATGGAGACAAAGGATTCATATATGACCCCATTTAGTGGGATAAAGGCTTATTGTTGTTGTGAACAATCGATCATGATAAGGCAAAGACATTATTTTTCAAATGCTCTTTCATTGCAAGATAGTTTGTAGGTTTGATTGACAATCTACTTCTCAACTTTTTTCATTCTCCTTCAACTTTAGCTTGTATAATCGAAGTTTAACCTTGCAAATCTTAGAAAATATTTTAGGTTTAATTTTATAAAACAAGAGAAATTTTAATTTTTACCTCTTTTTGTTATCCCATTATTTCTTATATTTATTCAAACTTTATTATCAAACATCCTATAATTCATATCTTAATTATTTTCATGTCTCCCACCTCGTGTTAATATTATATTGAATTGTTTTATTATAATTTATAAAATTATGCAATTGAGTTTTGAGGTATTTTTCATTTATGAGGCGGTAAGTCTTAAAATCAATAAATTATATAAAAAAGTATTTTACACACATCAAAGATGAAGTAACAAGTAGCATTTCAACATCCCAACTTATTAATAAATAAAAAAAGGGAGATTTACATACATACCACCTAATACTTCCTTATTTACCTATCTAAAACCTAAAATATTATATCCACAAAAGTAACACTATAAACTTTGTTAACCCCACAAAAGTACCACTCCATTAACTCTCCTGAATATCTCCGTTCTCCGCAACACTCAAAATCCCACATGTGATTAGGAGGTCAAGAGATAGGTACAGGTGGAAGGGTTCACATTGGTGCTCACTAATAGTGATGTGGTTGTGCACGTTCAATCTGCCAGATATTCTGCAAGATTGTTCGTTGATTACCCAGAGTGCAATCAACCTTTGCAGTTCCCATAAGCATTCATCCTCCTATCGCCATGCTCTAATCTATCAATCCAGTTATTCACATAGCCATTTGCCCATTTGAAAAATCTAAATCTACCCAAAAAAAAAATCAATCTTTAGTTCAACCATCTTTGGATAAATAACGATGCCTATCGACAGCCTTTAGAAAATGAGGGGCAAATTTATTTATACTATCAATTTATTTATTTTCTATCTTGTTTGTTCGACTTTGAAACATTTACAAAAGAGGGATGAAACCGTGGATTAGGAGGGGGGAGCTCACATGCTACAAGGTGAGCGAGAGGGATGAAGATAAGTTGCGATGACCGAGGATTATAGACGAGGGGGAGTTGGTGATTGTCCTGCAAGGTGAGCGAGATGAGAGTATAACAAGTGTTTAACAGAGTGGTAGATTTGAGGAAGAAAGATAGATTTGGGTGGTAGAAAAGTATTAAAGTTAAGGTGTTAATTATTTAATATTAATAGTTTTATATGGTATGTATGTAATCCCTCCTCCCTATATATATATATATATATATATATATATATATATATATATATATATATATATATATATATAACATTCTTGATAGTAAGAAGGTGACAAGTTACGTAAAATATCAAATAACATCCTAACATCAAGTCATGAAGTATGAAATGCTATTTAAACGTCAAAGTAAGAATTAATAACATAATAATTCAAAATAAGTTTAAAATAATAAGTTTATTACTCTCTTCAGACTTATATTGTCCAACATTGAAGTAAGAATACATTAAGTAACTATCCATCAAGTTTAGAATTTTAAAAATCAGAAGTCTCTTAACACTTTCAACATTAAATGGTTCTTTATTTAAATCATTATCATAATTGCTTTGTTCTCTAACTCATTTTCAGTTATATCAATATTCTCTCAAGTTTTCTTTAATCTCAATCAGTTTTCTCTTCTTTAATTAACTATTATTGATAAGAATATTAATTAAAATTTAAAATTATGACTATATTGATTATTGAAATTTTAAATACCTAAATTTTATACATACTTTTTTATAAACACTTGTCTTGTTTTTTATTCTTATTGAAGGAATTACTTCAAATTTCTATCTTATTATTACAAAATCAACAATTTCAGTCTTATGATAGTCAAAATTTTAGTTTTAGGGAATAAAAAAACGTTTATAGTTACTGGTAAGGAGAGGTGTGGTGAAGAGGAGGAGATGTGCTTCTTGTTGTGGAAAAAGGCTTACTTAGCAAGAAGGACATAGCAGTGATGAGTAGGAAGGAGGCAGCTAACTACAGTGAGGAAGGCAATGGCATCTGGTAGAGACGTGCGAGCTGAGAAAGAGTCAAGCTTTCTGTGAAACTGAGAGCAAGAAGGGTAGGACTTGCGTGAGGGAGAAATACTACATGGTTATATTATTTTAATTTTTTGAAATAATTTTTTGAATATAACCTTAAATAAAATGAGGTTCATGCCTATCTGGAGGTGTGCTTATGTGAGGGCTACACCTCACATCAATGACCATAAGGTAACATGCCTCATGGTAAAATTGCGTAAAAGTTAAATTGTGCAATTGAGTTGATGTTCATGTGCATGAGCTTTGTTTTTAAATATCCATTTCATGCTTTAACCAAGTTGTCATCACAAATTTGATTTCATTTATTTTGTAATTCGAGCATATGATTTTGCAAAGTGGTCAAAATCCCATCTCTTTTATGATCTTTCAAGTTACCTTGATATCAAGTCCTGCTCCTGAGTGATATATTGATAATACGTAAAGCTCTGATACCAAATTAATGCATGAGACTTGAGAGTCTAGGGTTCCTAATACAATTAAAATGATGCAATGGTTAAAGATTATGCAGAAGGAATAAATATTCATATATCCAAGATCCTTGATTATACAAATACCTCTTTTATGTGCTACATTCAAAAGATAATGCAACAATTGCTTAATTTGAAGAAGTAATTGAGAAATTAGAATAAAAGAAAAAAAAATCAGTGCATAATTCAATTTTTACACCACTATTGAAACTTATACTGTATCAAATTTGACCAAAATAAAAATATCTAGCGTACCACCACTAACTAAATATTTAAGAAGAAAATGGATAAAGGAAAGAGATTATCAAAATGAATAAAATTTAAGCCTTATGCTGTTATTAGGAGAAGAGATATCTTCTCTTGTAAGTTGTTTGTCTCACTTGGAGATTGTTAAAGAATTCCCACATCTAATAGACACAGACAAGATCAAAAGCAAAAATATGAAATTCTATTGATAAAAATTAAATAAATTACATACTTTTATTTATATCTATTAAATTTTCATTTCTTGGGTAGTAAATAGGGTCTTCAAATATTCTACCTAATTTAGTTGCAAAATTCTAAAATTTGAGCCTCAATTCTTATAAAAATTCAAACAACAATGATAAGATGAGAATGTTGTGAATTCCCTCATCTAGAAGTCTTACTATGATACATCACTTATCTAAGACTCAGATAGTGGTGAACCCAAATTGTGAGGAGAAATAAGTGATCTTTATTTATTGCTATGCCGGATTAAATTTTAAGCCAAAAAAAAAAAAATGTAACACTTAACGAGGAATAAAGCTACAAGGGATGGGATCTTATTAATTCATAGTGGTAAGTTGAACTATAAAAGAAAAGTGTCAAAGGGTAAAAATCATGAGAAGCAAAGTCTCCTGTTACTTGAACTGCATACACCAAATAATGAATCAATACACAACACTTGAACTAGAGGTAATTAAGAACTAAACTAACCTCGTGTCAAACCACAAACCAACATAGTGCTAGGGAATCAAGTAAATAACACCTATTTTCATAGGAACATTTAGAAATAACATAAATTGAAAAAATGAGGAATACGATAAAATAGAACTACAAAATTGAACTTGCTAGATTAATTTTTTTATCAACATTTTTTTGTTTAGTTTGGATGTGAGGATCTCTATAGTATAGTTTTCGTACAAAATTAGTGTTGTTTTGGCTAGAGATGTGCAAAAATAC
Source organism: Cymbidium sinense (assembly GCA_021442155.1). NCBI lineage: Eukaryota > Viridiplantae > Streptophyta > Magnoliopsida > Asparagales > Orchidaceae > Cymbidium > Cymbidium sinense. Next base: position 19,331 of record JAKCPB010000926.1, read on the forward strand.
ATAAAAATTAACCCAACTTGATTTGAGCCAAGTGATTTAGGTTAGTTTTATGCATTATGGTTGGAGAATGTTTCTTAATATACAAAACTAACATAATGGGTTGGTTCTCAATTATGCTAGCCAGTTAACCTAAAATTTACCTTGAGCAAAACTTTGAAAAATTAATGAAACTTATGTGAAAAAAAATCAATGCAGAGTCAAATGTTGAAATATATCCTTGATAGTTTTAGACAAATATTTGAGGTTTTATAAATTTTCTAGTGATGCATTTCTAATTTTGTATGTTATATTCAAATTACTTAAAACATAAACATCTAAAATCGAATGTTATCATCGACACAAAAAGGCTTGCTTTGAATTTTGTAATTAAAATTTTGAGTTTTTTATTTTAAGTTTTTGTTGTAATCTATTTGCTGTGCCACTGTGTATTTACATTCCCACTGCTATCCTATTCTTAAGCCATGTAAACTTAATTATTTTTATGGCTTCTATCAGAATTTGCTTCAGGAATATTATCTCTATTGGATTCTCTAATTTTGCTGCTTTGATTACTCGACTATGTTGAGTTTGGTTAGGTGTTGGTTGCATGGTTCTAATTCATTGGGTATGTGGAGATCATTTAGGTGCTCTATTTATATGGCTTGAGTTTATCAATTTTGTGGAATTTGTGCTCAAGTTTTGTTTTTAAGGCTCCTTCCTAGAGCTATCATGGTAGCCACTATTTTGGCATTTAATTGCAGCTACTTGTCTGAATTCGTGTGACCATTGTTTATGACCACTTGAGATTGCATAAAGTTGGTTGCTTTCTATAACTGCTTCCTTTTGGATGTACATAAATAGGTATATGAGGAATGTAAATAATGTAATTTTATGGTTGATAAAAATTATTTTTGGATGTACAAATCCTTCTCCACCAGGGATCAATTTCTTGATTAAGTGTGAGACTTGAGTATCTCTTTGTACTAGTGTGGGGCTCACTTTTCAGTGATTTCTTTCTATTTTTTTTCTATTCTAATTATTTTCCTTATTACTTAAAAGCTTTTTAAATTTTATAATATTTACATTGCATGAATATACAATTATTTAGGTGGCTTTCTTGATCACACATTTTTTTGTAGTTAAGTTCTAGTTTGCTCTTTTTATCTAGAATTGGAATTTTATTATTTTTCGAGTTTGAATTAAAGTACAAATAGTTATTTAAAGATAAATACTAAAGACTAATATACATGCTTAAACTGACATGAAAACAACTCTTTTTGTCTCTTTTTTTCACAGTTTTGAATTGTATTTGAGTAAATTTAAGTATGTACATTAGTTTTTGATATGGTTATGTAGAGTGTGAGATGTTTGATTCATACTAATTGAATGTATCATTTGTTCATTATCATTGTAAAGTACATTCGTCGATTGTGTCTCAAGAAAGTAAATAGCATACAATAAATTGGGAGAAACCTTTCCCCCATTTCGTCTTTCAATTGGACGTACACTAAGTGTGTTAAGTAATAGTTTCATCACAAGGTTTATGCAAATATTGAATGTTAGGACTCAAATCCTAGTTCTTTATTTGAGTGTAGTATGGTATATTGTACGTGACACCTTATGATGGGCCTACTGGAAAGCTTGCAAATGCATCTCACACCTTAAGTCTCAGCAACCATGTCTTTTATTTTTTAGTGATCATAACTAAAAATTGTTTGCTTAAAGTAAGATGCAACATATCACACCATATGTTCCAAATGAATGTCAGCTACAATATGGTCCATTCCATGTTTAAGACAATCAACCTAATTTCATGATTTTAAACTCTAAATATGTTTAGCTATTAATCAATGTTTTAAAAGGAGAAATCGAGAATTGAGGCGTTTTGTTGTAGTGAGGTGAGGCGTGCCTTGGGTCGGGTAGAGGCGTCAACCTCGAAACAAAAAAAAATCATAAAAATCATAAAAATCATAAAAATAAATAAATAAATAAATCATAAAAATAAAAAAAGAATAAAAAAAAAGACAAAACTATTAATATATTCACCTTGTTTATTATCATAAAGACAAAAATTATAAATCATAATATCAAATGTTAATATAAAACATAAATTAAAATAAGATTTCATATAACCACTTGCTTAAAATTTAAATGTATCATGAGAATCAAGATCTACAATAATATCATCACTTAATAATTTTTTTTAAAAAAATTATTATATGAAGCTATCATCCTCAAAATATATTTCATTATATTCAAAATTTCATTAAACTACTACAGCTTTCTTCGTATTCTCTAAACAGTTAACAATGTATTTAATATAATTTTAAATAAAATAATAGATTAAAAATATGGAGGAAAATAAAGGCATTAATCTAGTTTGTGCTTCTTGGAGATGTATCATTGCTCAGAGATTCTAGTTCGTGCTGTTTGGAAAAAAAAATCAACACTGACTTGCATAATTTGAGATGTAGATCGCTCAAAATTAAGAACTCTAACTCGTTAAGATGGTGAGTTAAATAAACAATTAGGCATTATAATTTATAAAATAAATTAATATTATAAAAAATTAATTATAATTATTATTTATAAAAAATAAAATGAGACATCATCTCAAAGCGCCTAGAGGTGTACGCCTCACTTGAAAAATGCGTAAGCCTCATTTAACTGAGTGAGACTTAAGCCTTGAGATGCTTCTTTATCGCCTCAGTCAAGACGCCTGAGCATTAACGCCTTTTAAACAAAGCTATCAATTGATAAAAGTGTTTTTTTGTAGATATCTTTCCTAATCTTATTATGATGCTTGAAGAAGAGCTTTTAAAATTATGCCAATTTAGTGTAGTTCTTAACCTCTTTCATTTTATTCAGATATTTTCTTAACCTTGTTGCATTATTTATTTATTTATTGGTCTGATTGTGTAGTTGGGTCTATTAGTTTTGTTAAAGGTGACTTGGTCTCCTTAGTATAATGCTACTACGTGTATGGACACGCATCATGCCTTCGTTGAAGAGATGTGCTCTAACACTTCTAATGTTGAAGATAATCTAGTTTTTTATGAATGATAATCTGTTATATCGAGATGCAAACAAATCATGATTTGGAAAAACATGGATGTATTTTTAGAAATAAGTTAGAACAAATATAGATATAAGACTTTCGAGTTCTAGAGCTATAAATTTTGAGGTTGAAGATGCATGAGAGGAAGAGATGGAAGGCTATAAATTCATATTTGAAAAAGGAAACATGAATGATGACTATATATCCTACAAACTTGAATTTTTAATGTATTAGTTATGGCAATCAAATTCAAAAAATTGTGAACTTAGAGAATAATGGAATTCAAAACTTCATTATTTTCTTGTTTAGTTTAATGAATTGATTATCATACTTCAAAATTAGCTTATAAAAGATATAGCTTTTTGTTTATTTGTTTCTCACTTTACTTGAGGAAGCACCTAGTGTACAGGCATGTTTCATGTTTTAGAAAATTATATAGCCTTGAGAGTTGAAATAATTATCTCAAAAGTGATAATTATTTCACTGAGATACATGCAAATTTGTCACTTTTCATGCCAATTTACTTTTCATGCCAATTTACTTTTATTTTGTTTATAATAGTTCATCATTGATAATGAATATTTATTTGTATCAGGTAAGTTTTCTTTCATATGAATTTTGCGTAGTTCATTGTGCATTTATATTTGATTAGATTCTCTAGCATTCTCATTGAAAATGCAGAACAAGTGCAATTTATTATCTATCCTACGTACATCTCTTGTACAAGAAAATTGCCCCCATGCAATGCATAAGAAAATTAAAGATATTATTATTTTGATAATTTTAAAATTATATGCTATTTATTAACTTTTTATCCTCTAGTTCATTCCATGGAACTACTTTCTTATTACAATATGGTGATGATGCATAATATAATATGGAAATATAAAATATATAAGTTTATAAAGAAATATGTCAAATAAAAAAATTGAATATGCAAATTTAATTTTAATTAATAGTTGGTATAAGGCTTGATTAAATATTATTATATGTAATTATCAGTTTAGAAGTAGATGTTTTTTAAGCCAATTAGAATATTCAAATTTGATTTTCTGATTATTTTACTTTTAATTTAATTTTTATTTTTAAATTTAAATCTAATACAAATTAAAAGCTCTTTTAATATAATTAAGAACATAATAGATTTATAATAAACTTACGTATTATATTAATTATAGTAGATGTAGTAGGCATTCGATGGATGTACCTTTTTTTAATAGCTTTGACCTTTTGAATAGACAATACTTTCCTCTGACTAAACAAATTTAAAACAAAAAAAAAAACAAGTAGGGTGTTATGTTTTGGAATAGAAACTCTTTACATAGTATTCGGTGTTTTTTTCCATCAATTAAAAGCAAATCAGAAGCTATTTTAAATCTTTTAATAATGAGAAGAGGAGCTATAAGGTAGAGAGAAATTCATAATGAAAAGAGTGCATAGTATGTGAGATAAGATTATAGTAGATTATAGTAGATTTGACTTACTCTTTTGTTTCATTGTTTTATTCTTCAAATATAAAATATTATTTTTATTTCATTAAAAGAAAAAAAAGAAATTTGAGAGAAACACAATTTAAAATTAAGTTCTTTTGTATATTAGGTTTAGCATTCTTGAGTATGCTCCAGGTTAAAATGGATCTTTCTTTGTCTTAAGGCTTTAAAGAAAGCTCTCATTATATTGTGCGCGTGTGTGTGGTTTATTTTTTTAAATGCAAAATTCCTTTTTCTATTGTTGAGATGTTTTTGATTCTTGTACTTTGCCTTTCATCTTGTTATTGATGTTTTTGCAACTCCTTGCTATCCAGAGATGTGTTCTGGTTATTCTGAGTCATCAACATACATGTTGCTTCCTTGCAGGTACCTCAGCTTTCTTTTTCTTCTCTGGCTTCAGCTCAACATGACCTGAACCAAACTTTTCTACTCCCTCATCACGAAGGTTGTCATAAGCTACAGTGTGATGAAAACATGTCACTGGATCATCCTTCTGCATCGGAGGACACTCTAATCTGCATTAGTTATGAAGGAGCGGGAGACAAAATAGTGAGGGAGAGATAGAGGAGAGAAAGAAAATTGATTGTATTATTCTGCAACTTATTTTTAACAATGAAACATTTGATATTTACAGAAACCATACTTAAGGCCACACCAAAGCAACATAAGGTAAAAATCAAGGTTTATTTAACTGAGCTACAACTGTCCATAAATTAATAACTATTGGTCAGTTATTAAGGATTATAATAAACCCAATGTAAGATCTAAAATGACAAATAGCAATCTTCTTATTGGTTTTATATCAAAAATATCTAGGAAACACATTCAACATCTCAAGATAATAACAAAATTTGCTTTAGGCAATGGTTTTGTTAACATGTTTACAAGGCTATTATTCTTTATGAATTTCACCAGTTTTTTTATTCATATATTTCTAATGAAATGAAATTTAATATCCACATATGCTTAATTCTTTCATGATGAAAATGATTCAAAAAACAAAATATATCTTGATTATCACTGAGTATAGGCATTCTATGTAAAATATATGTAAAATATTTTTATCAAGCTACTCACATCAAACCTTTGATATATAGGGCTTTCTGGGTTGCTTTTAAAATAGGAATGCATTCCAAAAAGCTACCATTGATTGCAAAAAAGATTTCTAATTAACTGTATTTACAAACACTTTAATCCCAAATCCAGTTAATGACTTTTTTGTACCCTAGAATTGCTGAAAAATTAGAATCAACATATCCTTTAACTGCCTCTTCATATTGAGCTGTACGTGTGAATCTCGGGCCTAATTCACATATTTTTTTGGTATATCTAATAATCCATTTCATTGCCTCCCAGTGCTTCTTACTAGAATCAACCACATATTTGTTATACTCGTGGAAAATGGAAAATTAGTTATGCTGCAAATCACAGCAAATATGATACTTCCAACTGCATTTTGGTAAGGTAGTCATTGCTTGTATATCCTCTCACATTTGATGGTGACTAATCTTTGCTTAGCTTTAGCTAATAAGGGTGTTATAACAACTTTTGAATTCTGCATCTTAAAGTTTTTTAGAGCACTTTTCAAGTAAGAAGTTTGGGTCTCTTGATTTTTTTTATCTCTATTCTATGATTATTCTTTGGTAGAACCAATTTTTTTCATTTTAAACTTGGTTTTAAATTTTTTTTATTTACTTTTGATATTTCCAACTTGCTTTCATTGGCAATAAGCATGTCATCAACATACATAATGCGATAAACCATCTTTAAAACTCCATGATTATTATAATAATCACAAAAATCATGAATGCTTCTAAAATCAATATTCAACATTTATTCATTAAATTTTATGCACCACAATATTGGTGATTGCATAAGCCTACACAAGGATTTTTTTTTAGTAATGCTTTTCTAATTTTCAGCTCCAACTTGAATGAAACCCTTAGGCTGCATCATTTATATTGTCTTTAGCAACTTTTCATGATGAAATGTTAACTTCAAATCCATTTGCTGAAGCTCCATGTTGAATTAAGTAACTATGTCAAGCAAGATTTAGATTGATGTGTGTCTTACAACCGGATAGAATGCTTAATTGTAATCCACACCTTGTGAGAAGTCTCTTTGCAATCAATCTTGCTTTGCACATGATTCATTTCATTTCTTTCTTCTTTCTAACTATCACTTGTCACTTATTATCATTTGGTTCTTTGATTTATTCACCAACTCTGAAGTTTTATTTTGATTTAATGATTATTTCTTCTACCGTTGCTTGGTTTCATTGATTTCTTTTTGCATTCTCCATGGTTTCTTTATATGATTTTTGTTAAATTTCATTCATAAAATTTGTTATAAAGGTATATGCAAAGAGATCTACATGTCCATAAATTCATGGTACTTTGACATCACGTCGAGGTTTATCCCTTGCCTAGGGTTGCAAATGAATCGAGCCCTCGACAAGCTCTTTGTTATTTGGCTTGATTAGAACTCGTTCATGATTGCTTGATTAACTAATCGAATGAGCTTGAACACTTTAATAAATACTCGATTGTTAAATGAACAAGCTTGAACAACTTGTTATTCGGTTCATTTATGCTCACAAATAGTATCATTTAAAGCTAAGGAGCTCAATGAAGGCTTTACGGCTTATTCGTGAACAATATCAATTTTATACTTTAATTTTTGATACTTATATCAACAAGTTTGATTAGCTTGATTAAAGTTCACTTATTTTATTAAAAGAGCTCGAACAATTCTAATTTGAAATGAACTTATGAGTTAACTCAAGCTGAGCTCATACAAAACTTTTATTAAATGAGCTCAAGCAAGCACATGCTCGGCCCTGCTCAGTTCATTTGCAGCCCTACCCTTGCCAATCAATATTCTCTTCTTTGCAATTCTGCGATGAATACCAATCTATATACTTCGTAACTCGCTTTAGTCAATTCTTGGCCATTGATTGCATGATTTTATTGGCTTGGTTGCTCCACTTTAAGCTTCTTTGCTCCTCTCCCTTGCATCATATAACTTATCTTGAACTTTGCTATTTGAAATACAATTAGTCATATGTTACTCATTAAAAATAACATCTCTTACACATTTGGTAAAACATGGCTACAAACACCATAGCTTGTATCCTTTGACACCTATAGGATAGACAATAAAAATGCACTTCATTGCACATAGTTCAAGTTTATCTTGCTTAATGTAAGCATAGGCTTTACATTCAAAGATCTTTATTATTGAAATTTATCCAAAACCAAATAAAAATAATGGAACCAAATTGTTATTTGGTTTGTTTGATTTCCTATTCTGTTTGATCGATTTCATCTAAGTTTTTGGAAAACCAAAACCAATTGGTTTTTAAAATTCATCATCCAAACCATCCAAACAAATCAAATGCACACTCCTATTCACACATATAAAATATAAAAAAATAATACTTAAATTATTAGAAAGTATAATTTTAATTAATATTAATAAATATAAATGGGAGAAAATTTATATTAAATATAACAAAATCATCTTCTTTATAGTTATGGAATAAGGGATTAAAAAGAAGAAAAAATTAACAAGATAATATGAAATCTAATATATTTTAAAAGTAAAATAAAATAAAATTGACCCCAAACAAACAAGCCCTAAACTAACTTATAAATAATTGACTAAGCAATAAAAATAATCATGCAAGTAAATAAATGATGAAGTAAGGGATAACAAATCAAGATAATTAGGCTTTTAATCTAATCTTGATGATAACAAACATATGTTTGAATATTCTAATATATATTTTAAATATTTCAAATATATTGATTTTGAAATTACAAAAAATTATTAATTACATATCCAATACAACTCATAATATGTTTGATTCAATTACAATTATGAAAAAAAAATTAAAGATAGATCAAAATAAATACTTTAAAATATAAGACAAAATATTTTAAATTATATGCATTTAGAATTATCTTAGAAATTCATATGAGTTCATTAATATGAATTAATTTGTTCATAACTTAATATATTATTTTTATTTATTTTAAATAATAATAATAAGATTAATTTATATAAATAAATAATCTTTATCTAATTATCATTTAATTATATACTTCATATATATAATATTTAAATTAGCAAAATAATAAATAATAATTAATTATGACTATTTAATATAACTAATTTATATACTTAATATAATAAAATATTTTAATTTAATTTAAAAGTTCTATGATAACTAAAATATCTACGATTATATCTAAATTATATCATAAATTCTTAAATATCATATTTCAAAAATAATAAAAATATATGTAATTTAACATTTTAATTAAAGTCATTTTATAATAAAAAAATTTAGATCTGATTTCATCTCCAATAAATTCTTTAGATTTTTTTCTTTAATTTCATAAGTTACATGTCCCACATTTGATTAAAATTAAATTTATTATAACTTTTTAAACATTAATTGATTTTATTTGCTCATGTGACTAATTATTTTTTGACTATTTGAATTTAATATTTATTTAATATAAATCATATTTTTATTAAATATTATATTATTATATAATAAAATGATGTTAAAATAATATATATATATATTTAATATAATTCAAAATGATATTCTTGCTTATAAATAACTCTTATTCTCTTAATGAAAGGGTTGCTCAATTAAATTTAAAATCTTTTCAACAAATCTATGAAAAAACTTTTTAGATTTTCTTTCCAAGCATTCTCTAAATATTATAAGATCAAATCTTTAATTTGAAAACTTCAATATCTTCAACTAAGCAAATCTTTTCAAATTATTTGAATTTATTTTTTTAATCATAATCTTTTTTAATTATTCATACTAGTTTCAACATCTATTTATTATTTTAATTTTTTTTACTTTTGAGAATTAAAAAATGAATATAATAATATATATTTAGATGGTTCCATACTTGTATGTAAACTTGAAAGAGATAATTTCTTTTTAAAGTAAGATTAAAATTACGTGAAATCAAAGTTCATTATAATGCCTCATCAAAAAATATTAAATAAAATTATTTTTATCATACAGATTATATATATCTTATAATTATCATTAAGATATATGCAAACATTAATATTTATTATTATTAAAATGACATTTTATTTTATTACTACAACCATCTTATGTATGGGTACCAAAAGATACAAGTAATAATACAAATCACACACGCTAGATATCATCGCTTCAAATTATTAATGTGAACCCAAACATGTTTGGGTTTCAAAGTTAACATGTAATTTTTTTTTATATGAATGCCTTCAACGCAAAATCAAAGAATATATGATACTTGGACTGGATATTCAAGACATATGACGGTGATAAATAAAAGTCATAACTTTGAATCAAGTGATATACGAGATGTTACATATGAGATAATGCAAAAGGAAAGATCATCATTGGTCCTATTTGTAGCATCCACTTTTTATATAAAATTTATCTATTAGAATGATAAAACATAATTTAATTTATATTAATCAATTAGATAAAATGTTTGAATCATGCACCATATTGTATTATCAAAATTAATGAAAATATCTTTCAAAATGTAAAAAATATTTGTCATTGATTTAAATAGTTTTCACGATGTGAATTTGAATTTACTTTGTTTTAAAAGCACTCGTGATGATATATGATTATGGCATAGAAGATTATATCATATTAACATGCATATACTCAATAAAATTGTCAAACTTGATTTAGTAGTTAGATTGCCTAAATTAAATTTTTTATTAAAAACTATGTTTAGATATGTCATGATAAGCATTCTAAAAGTTTAAAAGTAAAAATATTATTTCTACTTCTAGACCTATAGAATTGTTGCACATGTATTTATTTGATCCAATTAACACCACTAACTCACCACTAACTCAAGTGATAAAAATTACGATTTTGTGATTGTTGAAGATTTCTCTAGTTATAAGCTTTTAGCTAATAAAGATGATAATTTTTGTGAGTTTAGAAAGTTTTCTAAATATATTAAAAGAGAACAAGATCTTAAGATTAATTGGGTTCAAAACCGATCATGATGACAAATTTGAAAATAAATTATTTAAGAATTATTATGATGAACACGAGATTAGATATAATTTTTCTCAGACTTAAAATTCTCCAATAAAATGGAGTAATAGAGAGAAAAATAGAATATTAATTGAATTAAGTAAATCTATGCTTGATAAGTATAAATTATCAAAATTTTTTGAGCAAAAGTTGTAAAATCAGATATTATGTGATAAATAAGATTTATTTTAGACCAATTTTAAAGAAGACCACTATGAATTATTTTTTTGGAAGAAACCTAAGATTGAACACTTCCATATATTTAGATGTAAATGTTTTATTTTGAATAATGAAAAAGTGTCCTTAAGTTTGATTACAAATCAGATGATATTTTCTTAGAATACTCTATTTCTAGTAGAGCTTATACAATTTTCACTAAGAGAAAAAAATAATTGAAGAAGAATCAATACATATTATTTTTGATAAAAATTTAATTGATCCCATTAAAAATGAAGAGATTGATGATTTTAAGAAAATATCTTTAGAAGGTAATGGGGATGATTCATTGCCTAAAGAATGAAAACATAATAAAAATCATCTAAAAGAACCCATTATATAAGAAATCCTTCAAAAGAGTTTGAACCTAAAATTTAAAGACATTAAGAAAGATGTTGATATCATTCAACATTTTATTTGAGAACCCAATATCAAAATGTCATTAAACAAAATAAGCCTTTATGAATAAACTAGATGACCATATGTTGTATTGTTAAATAAATAAAGTTAGTTGCACAAGGATACACACAAGTTGAAGGATAGATTTTGAAGAATCTTTTGCACTCGTAGAAAAACTAGAGGTTATTAAGTTACTCCTTGTTTTAAGGAATTTTAAACTTTTTTAGATAGATGTGAAGAGTGCATTTTTTTGAATAGATTTATTGATCAAGATGACTTTGTAGAGCAACTTTTGATAAATTATAGATTTAGAAAGAATAGAGTATATCACCTTATTCCTTAAGAGCATAGATGATGATTTGATTGATAAATGTATGTAGATGATATATTATTTGAAATATAAATGAATCTTTGTCATGAGTTCTCATATTTGATGTCTAAAGAGTTTAAAATAAGTATGATGCGAGAACTTAATTTTTTCTTGGGCTTTCAAGTGAACCAACAAGAAAATGACACATTCATTATGCAAATCAAGCATACAAATGAATTCTTGAAAGGTTTGATATGAAAAGATTCAAATCTAGTAAAACTCATGAGCCCATCTACAAAATTGAATTTAGATGAATAAGGAAAATATGTTCAAAAAATTTTATAAAGTATGATAAGTTCACTTATATACATTTCGCTAAAGGAAAATATGTTGATAAAAACTTTTATAAGAGTATGATAGATTCACTTATATACATTTCTGCTAGTAGGCCTGATATTATGTTTGTAATTTATTTGTATGCTCATTTGCAGGCCAACTCGAAGGAAATTAACTGTCAAGCATATCTTTTGATATTTGATAGGCACTTCTAAGTTAGGTTTATGATATCTTAAAAATTTTGTCATATGATTTGGTTGGTTATTATGATGATGATTTTCCTAGATGGAAAGTAGATAGGAAAAGCACATTAAACACATGTCAATTTTTAGGATTATCATTTGTGTCTTGGTATTTTAAGAAACAAAATTATGTAACTTTATCCACTGTTGAGGCTAAATACATCGCTGTAAGTAGTTATGTTGCTCAGATCCTTTGGTTAAAATAATAATTAGAAGATTTTGGAATTAAGTAAGATCACATTCTAGTTCAGTATAACAATACTAGTGTTATTAATTTGACCAAAAATCTTCTACAACACTCACGAACCAAGCATATATAGAAATTAAATATTATTTTATTAGGAATCACATTTTGAAAGATAATGTTAATACTAATTTCATTAGCACTTATTTATAAATTACAAATATTTTTACAAAACTATTACTAGAAGAATGTTTTTGTACTTTAAAACACAGGCTTTGAAATGTTAGATCCTAATAATTAAAATTATATATAGTTTGTTCCTCCTTTTTTATCCTATCAAAAGAGGGAGAAAGATAAAATGTTGATTACCATTAAATTTACTTCATACATATATTTAAGGGGAGTATCATTAATCATCTCATGTGTACAAATTTTATTTAATAGAAGAGAACTTTTTTAAAAAAAAAACTATGATAAAAAATCATTTTGCACCTTCATCAAAATCAACACTCAACATTAATTTACCATCATAAAAAATGAGGAGATTGTTGGCTTTATGAGCCTCATGTTCAATCCTATTAATTTTGATGATAATAAATATATACTTGGATATTCTAATATATATTTTATGTATTTTAGATATATTAATTTTGAAATTGCATAAGATTGCTAATTATATATCCAATATATCTCACATTATGTTTGATGCAATTGCAAGTATGGAAAAATAAAAGATAGATCAAAATGAATACCTTGAAACATAATATACAATATTTTAAGTTATATACATTTAAAACTATCTTAGAAGATTATATAACTTTACTGACATGAATTAATTTATTCACAACTTAACATATTATTTTCATTTACTTTAAATAATGATAATGAGATTAATTTATATAAATAGATAATTTTTATTTAATTAACATTCAATTATATACTTCATATATAACATTTAAATTATCAAAATAATAAATAATAAATAATAATAATAATTGAGTATAACTAATTTATATACTTAACATAATTAAATATTCTAATTTAATTTAATCATATTATAACATATATATATATATATATATATATATATATATATATATATATATATATATATATATATATATATATATATATATATATATATATAATATATCTAAATTATCTTAATTTTTAAATATCATATTTCAAAATTAATAAAAATACATGAAATTAAGTGTTTCAACAAAAATCATTTTATAATCAAAAAATTTAGATATGATTTCAACTCCAATAGATTATTTGGATTTTTTTTCTTTACTTTGATAGATTACATGACCCACGTTTGATTAAAATTACATTTATTAAGATTTTTCAAACATTAATTAATTTTAATAATAAATGCATGCTATATATTTTGAATATATTAAGAGTCATATTTGATTATTTTAATTTACACATGTGATTACCCATTTTTTAGCTATTTGAATTTAATATTTATTTAATATAAATCATATTTTTAACAAATCTTATATTATTATATGATAAAATGATATTAGAATAATATATTTTTTTTAAATAATTCAAAATAATCTTTTTTACTTATAAATAACTCTCATTCTATTCATGAAAGGATTACTCATTCAAATTCAAAATCTCTCCAACAAATCTAAGAGAACACTTTTTAAATTTCCCTTCCAAATATTATCTAAATATTATAAAATCAAATCCTTAATTTAGAAACTTCAACATTTTCAACTCAGTAGATTTTCTTAAATTACTTTAATTTATTTTTCATAATCTTAATCTCTTTTAATTATTATACTTATTTTCAACATCTATTTATTCTTTCAAATTTTTAATTTTTGATGAATTAATCTTTAGACTTCAAAATTTAAATTATTTACAACAAAATTTTTTTAATCATTTTTTGTGAATAACTCTTATGGTAATTTATAAGATTTATTTCATCTCATTGAAATTTTTCATCTTCCTACAAATTTATTTTGGTTTCTTAAAATATATCTTCATTAATCTTATTTGAAAAATTATTTATTCTTAGATCTATTTTAAAAATATATTTAATTATTTAAAATTAATTTATTATGCTAAAAATATTTTCATATTTAATAAATCTCTCTTTTTAATTAAAAATTCATCTAATTTATTTAGATATATCATATACTAATTTTATTTAAATATTTTATGATCATTTACATTAATTTAAAGCATCATTTTGATTAAAATAAAATAAATTATTTGCTAAAATTTTGGGGTGTATGATACATTAATTATATATCAATTTTTTATCAAAATAAAATTTATAAAAAATTAAATTAATTTATTTAACATTTATCATTTCATTCCAACTAATATCCTTTGTTCAAATTATTTTTTATCTTATTAAAATTTAATAAAACTTATTATTAATATTATTTAATAATTAAGAAAAAAAATTTTAATGAAGAGTTAATCATTCTTACACTTTTATATATATACTAATTATTATCTCTTAAACTTAAATCTATTTCTTGCTAAAATTTATTTTATTATATATTTTTTTTCAAATCATTTTCATATTAATCTATAAATTATAATAACATAAATATCTTAATAAGATCATTTTAAAATATTTATTTTATTATTTCTTATCAAAATTAAGTGAATATTCTATCTTATCAAAATTATAAATTATAAAATAATAGATCACATTTTAAATTAAATAACTTAATATATTTGTGAAATATATATTTTAACAAAATTTATTATTTTATATATTTTTTTTATACTATAAAATTTTTATTCGAGTTATACTCACCATTTTATAAAATAGTACATGTTATAGGAGTTACACTCGCCCCATTATAGAAAAAATAGATACATAACCAAGGTTGACTAGGAGTGGATGTACGCCCGTTTTGAAGTTTAGTCAAACCACGTAAAAATTATGTGACAATTATCTCTCTTTACTAGGAGTGAGCATTCCGCCAGTTCGGTTGAATTTTTTGTTAAACCGAACAATAATTTAAAATAATCGAACCATCCAAATAACATATAAAATCAAACTAACCAAACTGAATTATAATTCGGTGTATTCAATTCGATTTTCGATTAAACTGAATAGCATATTAAAATAATCTAATAAATAAAAATAAAAATAAAAATAAAAATATTTTTTAATGAACTAATTAATGAAAATCATCTAATAAATTATATTTATTAAAAATTTCTTAATCAGGTAAAAATCTATACAAATAATTAAACATTTACAATCAAAATTGCATATTTATATTTAACTTTTTAACTAATTTTAATTTATTCGATTTATCCAATCTTTTAAAAAAAAATTTAAACCAAAAATCGAAAATCAAATAACTAAACATTTACAACCAAAAATCAACTAGATTTAATTTAAAACCAAACCGAAATAACATTAATTCCTGATTCAATTCAATTAAATTTTTACACCCTACTCTTTCAATTTTACTGCATTGTCTTATTATTTTAAAATCAAAAATTAATTTTATACTAAAAATTAATATTTAAAATTTAACTTTTAAAATTTTTAATAACACTAAATTCACCAATGAGATAAAATTGTCAAATCATTAGGCAAAAATAAACAATATCACAATATGTGAGAGTTCGAGCTGTTACATGTGGGGCAAAATTTTTAGATTAGGCTTAAACATAATCTTAATTAGCAATTTTGGCATGAAAAAATTTTATTTAACAAAATAAGCCTAGTCATCCGTTAGGAGCCAATCGACCGTTTGACGGACAACTGGCTCCTGCAGGAACTAATCGTCCGTCAAACGGACGACTAGCGCCAACGTGGCGTCCACGTAGGCACCAATCGTCCATGGTTTATTTTATTTTTTTAAAAAGAGTGGAGCAGTTCGATTATGCTATCGATTTCATCTGCCTAATTGTTTAACTTTATATCGTTGGAATCGAACGAAATTCTACAAGTTTCATGTTGATCAAATTTTACGATTACACCAATACACATCAGATTTTGCAAATGCATAAAAATGGCGCAGAGCTGAAAGTTCGAAGCAACAATCATATTTTGCATCGGTCATCTGATTCGTTTAACTTTATATCGTTGGAATCGTAAATTCTCTACAAGTTTCATGTTGATCATCATGACCGATAAATAGCAGATTTTGCAAATGCGCGCGGAGCTGAAAGTTCGAAGCAGCAATCATATTTGCGCCTATCAGAGTCATACGATATCAAAATTGAGCAAACTTTGTACCGTCGGAATTGTAACGAAATTCCCTACAACTTTTATGTTGTGTGAAATTTATGATTGCGTTTGCGCAGCAGATTTTAATCAGAAACGTCGCATGAAAGTATGAGTAGAATCGATTTTTTTACGATCGTAGTCACGACGTAATCGAATAAATTTGATGGAATCGTAACAAATTGTCTACAACTTTATGTTGGTTAAAATTATCAACAATATTTATTATAATAAATAAACAAGCCAACTCATATTCAACAAACATCAATTCTAACCAAGAATCTTTTCTCTCACGTAAAAAAATATTTCAAGATATAATACAATTATGCATTTTTGGAGATATTTCAAACTCATAAATGATGAGTAGATTCTAATCGACTTTCATAAAGATGAATAATATTGTACAACAAAATTGCACCCATTAAGAAGAATCATATCTCATTAATCCATAGCTAGATGAATAAACACTTGCAAACAATAAACAAATAATTTCATAACTACATGAATGTTTTTTAGTCCCCATGTGAATCTCATGAGTTTATAATTGGCTTTCTGCACATTCTCATTTACTAAAAAACAAGTGATATATTTATATCCTTAAAAAATGCCTAAACACTACAAAAGGAAATAAGCAAATAGCTCCAATAAACATGTAAGTATCTATATTGATACACCACCTAGACCTACAATTAATCATTCAACATACCTAAATTAAAAAAAGAAAAGAAAAAAAAATTCAAAATAAGCATCCAGTACATGTTAAACATCCAAGATGAAGTGCTATAAAACATAAAAGAAAATCATACAACACAAATGTCCGCAAATCTAGCTAATAACAAAAGAAAATAAAGAAATCATACAACACAAAGCAAGATCTATCACAAATTAAGCATTTAGGAAAAATTTACCTTAATCACAAGACAAAAAAATAACCCGTCTCATGGCGCACTTGACGGACGGCTCTCCTTGGTGGCGACCTCACGGCATTGCTTCATTGAAATCGCGGAACGAGGAGCCGACGATTGGGAGGAAAAGACAAAGCAAATCGCGATCTCGGCTCACTGATTTGTTTGCTCAAATAGGGATGATGAAGTTCTCCTAGCTGGCGACCTCCCCTTCGCATGCGACCTCCTTTGGTTGGTGGCAAGGTGAAAAGAAAACAGATCGCTCAATGAAGTTTTGAAATAGAGCCGCCGTCTTAACACGACCATTTAGTTAAATAAAATTTTTCATACCTAAATCGTTAATTAAGATTAGGATTAAGCCTAATCTAAAAATTTTGCCTTACATGTGGTAGCATAACTTTACACCAATCAAAACTAAGTGCTTTATAGGATAGCATTGCACCATGGGAGCTCTCTCTTGAACCCTAGATAAAACAAATCTATCTGATAGAAATCATCTCTCCTAAAATCCTATTTGCCTATAGGATGATTATTGATTTAAATCACCGACAAAAATATCAATTACTTAAGCGAGGGAGATTATAAAATCTCTTAAATAGAATAAAATTTTAGTTAGAATTCCATTAGAAACTTCAGAAATAAATATGCTCATACGAGAGCACTCATGAGATGAGTAATCTCCGAATATTAGCGACCTAAAAGTTACATTAATGATACAAAATCATGAAACCATTAAACTAAAATGTATAATATCTCGATGATTGAGAATTCGACCTATCACAATAAAAATATAAGCTACTTAAATGTTTCAAAATCCGTGGCAAAAGAAGAAAGAAAATTATCAAAATTAAAATCAATAGCTACTGCATGAACAGAAGACTGAAATGAAAAACAATATAATCTTAAATTGCACTTGATTGGGTTACTTCCACGAACTTCGCAAAATGTTTGGCTTTGAGATCACAGGCTTTGCAAATAGTTTTCAAATCTTCAAATAACTTTTAAAACAAAAAGCTGAGAGTTATCTTGAGAAGAAAAAAATGAAAATTATATTTTACTTTCTACATCATAGAGTAATCTCATCCAAAGTCTTATAATATTAATAGATGAACCATAAATTCTGTTTAGGCAGCCATTTAGCTGCTAAAAAAGCATCCAAAAACAATAGAATTAACTAATTAATTATAATTTTTAATATCAATTTTACTATCTTTAACTCTATCTAGCAATGTCATCCACCTACACCAGCATTCTTGCATCTTAAGCTTTTATAAATATTATTATTAAATACTCAAAATTAAATATCAAGTTCATGTACAATCATATATAAACTTGATTATCTTCAAATGATCAAATAGGTCACGTTCAGTTTAACTTGAGCTAGCAATGAAATTGGCTAAACTCAAGTGGTGCTCCCAACCTCCCATGTAGGGTGTAAACGAGCCAAATTTGAGCAAGTGAAGTTTTACTCATGTTTGGCTCATTTGTATTGATTCATGTTTGAAATTGACTCGTAAAAATTTTTTGTGTTCAATTCGATATTAGTCATTTTGTTCAAATTAGCTTGTATTTGACTCAATTTGCTAAGCGAAATAAACCTGAACAAGCATTGTAATCACATGTTCAAAGCCTTCTTAGTTCAAGTTAAGATATTTATGCATGTATTTATACTAAGGGTTGCTTCTCTTTGCAATGTCAGAATAAAATTAAGATACAAATAAAATAAATAAATAATAAAGTTTATTAGAAATACAAAATCAATAGCAAGATTTAAACCTACATCGATTCAAAAATCTCCAGCCTCTAAACCACTATACACCACATAGTCACAAGAAAACTCATTGTTCATGAGCTTGTGTTTGAATTATTCATTAAGTAAATAAGTTGGACACAAGCAACTCTCCATTAGATCGTGTTTGACTCATTTTAACTCGAAATAAAAAATTATATATATATATATACAGCAAACGTGACATAATGGTCCTAAAAGTTGGAGATTTTTGAATCAACACAGATTTGAATCTTACAGTCAAATCTATATCTCTAATATAATTTGTTATTATTATTTCACTTGTGTCATACTTTTAGTCTCATATTATAAAAGGAAACAACCCTTAAACATAAATGCGTGCATAAATATATCATCCTAAGCTGGAATGACCTTAAGTGTGCAGTATTAAAGCTCATTCGAGTTGATTTCACTTGACAAATTGAACCAAACACGAGTTAATTCAAACAAAATAATTAACATCAAGCTGAACACAAAAGTTTTTTTTAGAGCATATTTCAAACACGAGTCAATTTCAATATCCATACAAACAAGCCGAACATGAACAAAGCTTCAGATCCCTCATGCTCAGCTCATTTACAGCAATGATGTCACATTTGCCATGATAAATACATGCCACGTTTCATATATATATATATATATATATACGAGCTAAATATAATTGAATGAAGAGCAATTCATGTTCGACTCTTTAATAAATGATTCAAACCAGTTGTTTTATGAATAACAACTTTTTTTAACCGCCTACTCCCCATGAGTGCTTAATGACTAATCCAAGAGTTGTGTTAGCTTAGGACAAGCTAATCAAAAGGCTCATATTAACTCAAATTAGGCTAGCCTTGAGTTTAGATCTAGGCCAAATTAGACTAGGTCCACTAATTCCTAGAGTTCCACCAAGTTCTTCAGGCCAAGTGAAAAAGAATTCATAGTTCAGTTAATTTAGGTCAACCCAAATGGGCCAAAGGATCCATTAAGGAACCAATAGATTAGCCTTGTGGTCAACATGGGTTCAAGCTAAGATTAAGTCACCTAAAGCTAAATCCACTAAACCCTATGATCTCACTAAGCTCCTATGCTCAAATGAGAATTAGGTCAAGGTCCAATTGATTTGAATCAAGACAACTGAGCCCAATGACTCGCCAATGATATAATTATATCAATTAATGTTTCTTGTTGAATAAAAAAAGAAATGGCTTAGCTTAAAGCATTAATTGCTTTTATACCAATTACTCCTTGTATAATCATATTTCAGTAAAATACAAATACTCACGTCAAATCATCAATCATAAACTCTTGATGCAGCTACTTCAGCTATCATTAAGGCTACATCATTTGAGAAAGCTCATTACTTAATCTTACATGCCATAAATTATTCGTTCAATAAATATTGGCATTGTCAAGATTAAAATTTAATGTGATAACTAAGAACAACCAATCGATGAAAGAAACCAAACTTTAAAGCCAGTCACAATGACTGAACAGGCAGGCATACGTGATCGAAAGCTTGAATCAATCCAAGAGCCCCACAAAGGTTGAAGACAGATTTTGTGAATTCAAAGAGGAAAAAACAAAACATGGAAGAGCTGCCTAAGAAATTAGAGGCAAATGAAAATTAGAAGAACAAGAAGGGGTGACAGAAAGGAACCTGCATCACACGGCCCTTGGCTTCCCAAATCTTAGTTCCAGATTGTTTTAAAGACAATAATAAGTATTATTGGTCCTCAGCGGCCTATAATTACTGCTCCAGGCTATAAAAAGGTGAATAGCTTTCAGCATCCACTTCGTGAAAAAAACATTGAAGATGGTATTTGAGTTCCACAATATAACAAAAATATCTTGCTTTTAGTGTGACTGGTGGTGCTTTGAGTTATATCTGGAATAACTGAAAAAGCATAGCTTTAATAAGAAAATTAACGAAGTTTCATTAGGGCATTGAATTCAAATCTTTTCTAATGGGTCAAAAACAGAGCATAATAAGATGAAAAAGCTCGGAACAAACAACAGATGGAATGTGCATTAATTCAAGTTCAGATTTAAAACATCTAATTAGGGAGACATAACTGAACATAAAATTCCATCAAAAGAACAAAATATTATACAGACAGTTAAATAGACAAAAAATAGAAATAAACATAATTTCAGGCATTAGATATAACACAATAACGAGATATTATCTGTTAACAACAGATTATATGGTACCCTTGCGACAACAACTATACTGCTAACAACTCTAATTTTTAGAAAAGAATTATTAGAAAAGGTCGCACCACCAATAGACAATATAAGATGCTTCCTGAAAAAATAAAGAAAAAAAAAGTTCCAACATAGTGCGAGTTATCCTTAATTACTGAATGAACTATGAAGAAAGTATTCATTTTCCCGCACTGGGTATGCAAATGGGAACGATTTTATTAATAAAACTCAAAAAGATGAATAAACAAATAAGTGCTTTAAATATTTGCTGTGGTTGTCAAACAGAAGCAGTAGATCACAACCTCGAAAGGAAGAGAACACCAAATTGTGGTATTGTCAAAACTGAACACTTGAGACCCTTTATTAGGTCAAACAAACAAATCAATAGAAAAAAGAGATTGATTCATAGTTGCTACAAAAGGTAATCATAACAGAAGATTGTATGGAAACCATTTTAACACGATATAATGCAATGGTCCCTAGAAAAGCAAATCAAAATGTCAATAAAATTTTCAAATAAAGATAGTAATTAGATTGGTAAGTTGAACTATCATGATTATAGAAATATAATATTGGAACAAATACAAAACATTGGAGCTTAGACTTTTAGAAAGAAAGATGATAAAAAAAATATTCACTTGAGAATATTTATGCTTAAAACTTAAGTGATAGTTTGTTTGCAAATTTCAAATTCAAATTTAAGAATGAAATTAGGCGTCCATAAAATTATCATCATCATAAACAAAATAGTTTCATCTTATTCATCATTATCATCTCCTACGTATCCTCATCACAACTCACAATCCAAACAAAAAAAGTGCTCAATATTTGGACCTTTTGCCAATGCACTATACACAGTTAAAGTGCAAATAATGTACTGTTTTGATCATATGTGCCTTGCAAGCCATAGTACATGGTATCCAGTTCACTGTATTGCAAGCCATAGTGCATGCTATTTAAAGCTATTGATGAGTATGCAAAGAAATGACAATTTAGATTTTTTATGTTCTAAATCTTGGAAACATGAACGTGAGTGTCAAAATTGTATTTCAATACTAGCAATTGGTTCGTGCTCCTATAGGAATTTGATTTCCTACTGTTGCATGAACTGAAAATTAACATGGATTTTCTGCAAATGGGGTTATAAAAGGGAAGCCAGACAGCCTGAATGGAATCAATTTCTATCAGAAAACAAACATAAAATATATCACTAATTTGCTCAAGTCCCAGGAAGTAGAACCCACACTGTGTTATTAAATTCTTTGCACAACCCAGATTCAAGGTTCTTTAACTCTTTTCCAATCCATTATATTTATGCTTCATTTTGAAATTTGGTAGTAGCACACACTAATATTTGACCAAAAACTGGGAAGGATTTGAAATCATCTGTAACAAATAGACCATTCCCAGAGAAAAAACACATGATCCTAGAATACCACACCATTTTAATTCATGATCTTAGTCACGGTTAACAGCTTTCTAAACATCTTTCTCACAAAAAATATACAATAAGCTGTTCTTCTCTATCATGAGAAAGTATGTCAACAAGTTCTACACCGTAGATAGTCAACAATAATTTCATCGAATAGCAAACAAGATGTGTACCTAATAACTAGCATATGATCAAGTTCAAGAAAGAAACAAAAGGGCTAAAGAATAAAGAAGAAAAACACACCAACAAAACGAACATAAGCAAGCAGTTTTTGAAACCAAATCTAGAAGATGAAAAAGATAATCTCTTAAAATTTAATAAGTTCTAAAAGCAGTGCAAATGCCAACAAATTTTAGATAGAACCTAATTAAAGAAAATGAAAGAAGTAATGATCCGCTTCACATATCTTACCAACTTTACACAAACTAGGATGTAACTATAGTAAAATTGCCCTTGAATCAGTTCAAGATAACTTTCACAATATATATTAGTTTCTTTATGTAGCCATCCACATAACACCCTTGGGCTAGACCAAACTTAAGGGAGGCCACCCACAGGGCAAGGGACTTTTCTCCGGACTTTCTTCCAAACCTTTTTCCGATATCTTAAGTTACTAGCATTCTCTCCATTCTTCTTCTTACTAAGTTATTTATCTTCTCCATACAAATTCTTACCTAGGTGGTGTGAGACAACAAACAGATCTAGCAACAATAACATTTCAAGATAAAAAGTTACACATTATATTTAATGCTTTCACTAGCAAGCATCCTCGGGCAACTCCAACAACCCACAAAAATAAAATAGTAGACAAAAACATGTCAGGCCTAAATATTTCTTCTAGTGTTCAAAAAAGCATTAAACAATTAAGTGTTATATGTGGTTTTATATCTTATTATTGAATTTATTGGAAATCTTGATAACTAACCCAACAGCTTTTAGTTTATGAAGAACAGTATGTTAGTAATATAAACCTTCATCGTACCTAGTGTTGCCTTGGTGTGGCCTTGGGTATAGTTTCTATAAATACCAAAAGATGCCTTCTGGTTAACAGCTTTCTGAATAATATAATCAATCTTCTTTCTCTCCTCTTTCTTTGTTTTTAGTCATGCAATTTGGTGAGTCCTTCAGTGGAAAGACAGATGCAGTGACATGTTTCCTTAACATGGATGTTCAAGTACCTTGGGACAACTTGTAATGGAAATGAGTGGGAAAGGCTCCTACAGGCCTTATTACAGTGAAAGCAAAGAAAAACACAAAAGTTCGGCAGGAGGTTCCTGCAAGGAAAAAAGGTTCCAGCTACTGTTGTTGATCCAGAAGAACCAGAACATATTTCCAGCCAGCAAGGAGTTGCAAGAACAGTCAAGAAGTTGGTGGAAAGCAAAGTATAGAACTCAAAAATTCAAATCTTGTTAAGAATAAGGTTAATCAAGATGGAGAAACCTTGATTTTTTAATGAGATGTCATAATTAATAAGGACGACTAATATATTCTCCATTCACATCATCTAGTTCTAACAATTAGTATTAGAGCCTGGGAGTTGGAGCCTTGATAGCATTGGCATGATGGGAGAGAAATATATTCACTAGGAAAAATGATTTCAGTCTTTAGAGATTGAAAATTAAAGCATTTCTTGTCCATCATAGCCTTAATCAGCATTGCTAGGAGAGACGCATGCACCAATGGCTCAAGAAAATTTTAATTTTACAAGGAATCCTAGATAAAGCTTGATGGGGAATCAAGAGTGAAAGTAGAATCTCGAGAGTAAATAAAAGCTCATTTGTTGCCATGAAAAGAGTCTCAAATAATGGATAGTGTTCTTTAAATGAAAAAAGGATCATTGGAGGTTTGGTCAATGCAACTATTTTAGCAAATGCAACCAAATTATGGAGCAAGAGACAAGTTGAAGAGGATTAGAACTAGTGAAAAAAGTGACAAAATTAAAAATGTTGAATTTTGTGAGCATTGTGTTATAGGGAAGGCAAAGAGGTTTATATTTCAATCTACAATACACAAAGTTCTTGATTGCATCCATGTAGATCTTTAGGGAGCTTCTCAAATAGAATCAAAAGGTAATGCGAAGTACTTTCTTTTAATTGATGATCATTCTAGAAAATTATGGGTGTATTTTTTGAAGTACAAGAATAAGGCATTATAGAAATCTAAAGAATGGAAGTAACTCGTTGAGATTCAAATTTGTAGTAAGGTGAATAAGTTGAGAATAGGTATTTGGTTAGAATTTGTGGGAATTAACTCACAAATATTACCAAGATCAAGGTGTAGCAAGCATTCACAGTAAAAATGACTCCACAATATAATGGATACAAAAAAAAATTTGACCATTCCTGAAAAGATGAGGTGCATATCGAGTAATGCAATATTGCCAAAAAAAAGATTTGTGTTAAAGCAATTAATAATGCAATATATTTTATCAATAGATGCCCATCTTCAATGAGTTGTTTCAAGACAACCCAAGAAACTTGAGGGGAAAACTAGCAAATTATTCAATAATAAAGATCTTTGAATGTAAAGCCTATGCTTACATTAAGCAAGATAAACTTGAACTATGTGCAATGAAGTGCATTTTTATTGGCTATCCTATAGGTGTCAAAGGATACAAGCTATGGTGTTTGTAGCCATGTTTTACCAAATGTGCGGTAAGAGATGTTATTTTTAATGAGTAACATATGACTAATTGTATTTCAAATAGCAAAGTTCAAGATAAGTTATATGATGCAAGGGAGAGGAGCAAAGAAGCTTAAAGTGGAGCAACCAAGCCAATAAAATCATGCAATCAATGGCCAAGAATTGACTAAAGCGAGTTACGAAATATATAGATTGGTATTCATCGCAGAATTGCAAAGAAGAGAATATTGATTGGCAAGGGTAGGGCTGCAAATGAACCGAAAGGGGCAGTACTTGAGCTCAAGCTTGATTCAAGTTTTAAGGATTATGCTTGAGCTCATTTAAAAAAAGTTTTGTATGGCATCAGGTAAGCTGCGTTAGCTTTCCCACATTATGACGACGCAAAAGTTAGTCCATGAAACTAGAATTAAGGATCTTAATATATAGGTACTCTTACAAGTAAATTAATGGAATTAATAGATATTATGGTTCATAGAAAGATAAATATTTTATGTGTTCAAGAAACTAAATGGGTTGGGAGAAGGCAGAGATAGTTTAGGTTTTAAACTTTGGTATTCAGTAACTGAAAATTGTAGGTGATTATAGATAAAAGGATAATGTTATAAGTATTAATGTGGAGATAATTATAGCTTTAAAGATTATTGTTGATACCAAGATTATCAATGTTATAAGTGATGCCCCTCAAGTAGGTTTGAAGTAAGTTTAATGAATTAGAGGATTAATACAAAAGATACCTCAAGAAAAGTATTTATTGGGGAGATTTAAATATGTTGGTAGAGTGAAGATTTTAAAGATTCATTATTGGTTTAATTAAATGAAGGCAGTGACTATATTTCCCTTAAATTACGATTTGAATGCTTACTTTATTTAAGAAAAGAGATGAACATATTATTACTTATAAAATGGATCTAGAAAACACGATTGATTATTTTTGATAAGAAAATAGATCGCTTAGATTGTAAAGATTGAAGGTCATTCCAAGTGAAATTTTAACCCAACATCTAATTATTAGTTTTAGAGATGAAAGGTTGTAAGAGAAAAAATAAACTTAATTATTGTCCCAGGATTAGATGACACTTAAAGAAAATAAAAAATATTTTTAAGAAGCCTACAAAATTAAAGTTGGGATGTTCATGGAAGTAACGTTATGTGGGAAAAGTATCGTCTTATTAAACAAGTTGCTAAAATGCTTAATCAAAAGGAAAAGCTTCTTTCAATAAGAATAATGGGTGAGTCGAAAACAAGAAAATAAAAGAAAAAGAAACATTATAAAACTTGGAGATGTAAAACCTGAGAATTGGGAAAGATATAAATGGCCCGTAGAGATTCTAAGAAGAATATATGATGCAAAAAATTTATTTTTAAATATTATAGACAGAAAAGAAGGTGAAAGATGTATGTATAAGTTAGCCAACCAAAGAGATAGAGAAGAAAAAAAGTGTGGAGAGATTAAGGATGAAAATAATAAAGTTTTTTCTTAGAAAAAGATATTGAAAATAGGTGGATGAGGTCTTTTAATAAACTTTTCAATGAAGGATCCAAAGACGATTGATTTTAGAACCTTAATACCCTAAAAAAATAGAATTTCATTTTATCGTCAGATTAGTAACCAAAGTTAGTTTTAAAGAAAATGAAATAAAGAGACCGGATAATATTTCAAGAAGTGTGGAAATGTTTAGAGATCAAGGAATTTCTTGGCTTACAAATCTTTTAATGTTATTTTAAAGACTAAAAAGATGCAGAGTGGAGAAAGAGTTTGTTGGTTCCTATATTTAAGAATAAAGGTGATGCACAAGAGAAATTATAGGAATTAAGTTAATGTGCCATACATTAAAATTATGGGAGAGAGTAATTGAGCATAGATTACGATGATACGTAAGTTTCTCACAATCGCTTTGGTTTCATGCCGTAGATCTACTATGGATGCTATACATTTGTTAAGAGGTTTGATGGAGAAGCATGAGAAAATAAAAGGATCTACATATGATATTTATTGATTTAGAGAAAGCTTATGATAAAGTCTCAAGAGATGTTCTTTGGAGAGTTCTAGAAAAAAGAAGTTAATATTGGTTATATTCAAGTCAGGATATGTATACTGAGTCACTTGTGTCCAAACACAAGGAGGATTGACAAACTATTTTCCTATTTCATTGGATTACATCAAGGATCAACATTAAGCCCTTATCTTTTACTTTAGTTATGGATGTTCTTAGAGGCATTTACAAGAAGATGTACTGGTGTATGCTTTTGTCGATGACATTCTTCTTGTTGATAAGACTAGAGGGAGTCCAATAAACTTGAATTATGGAGGTCAACTTTAGAGTCTAAAGGTTTTTGTGATCTAAACCGAATATATGGAGTGTAATTTTAGTTGTAGAAATTTTAGTGGTATTGTGACTTTAGGTGATCAAGTCATTAATAAGAGTGATGATTGATATTTAGGCTCTATTGTTCAAAATGATGGTGAAATAGATGGAGATATTATTAGTAGAATTCAAGTTGGATGGTTGAAGTGGAGGAATGCATCCCCTATTAGATGAAAAGTTCCACTTAAACTTAAAATTTTATAAGATGGTGGTAAGACGCAATGACTTATGGTGCAATGTTGGCAAAAAAGAGAAACATAAGAGTTAAGTGTTACAGATGAGGATGCTCGTGGATGAGTGGCTTTACCCTTAGAGATAGAATGCAAAATGAGTATGTCGGAAAAAGTTGGAGTAGCTCCAAAGGATGATAAGATTAGGGAGAGTCGCTTAGATGGTTTGGCCACATAAAGCGTCCGTCCGATGACATTAGAGAGAGTAGATGCATTAGATTTTCCATGTTAAGAAAGGTAGAGGTAGACCTAAAAGACTTGGTTAAGATGTATAAAAATGATCTTAGTATACTGAATTAAATGAGAATTTGACATAATAGACAATGGAGACGAAGGATTCATGTAGCCGACCCCACTGGGGATCTTGTTGTTGTTGTTGTTGTATGAGCTCAGCTTGAGTTAACTCATAAGTTCATTTCAAATTAGAATTATCGAGTATGTTAACAACTAGCTCTTTTAATAAAATAAGTGAACTTTAATCAAGCCTTAATCAAACTTGTTCATGAGCAGCTTGTTGAGAAATATACACGAGTTGTATCAATTAAAGCTTATTAAGTATAAAAAATTAAAATTAAAATGATATTGTTCACGAATAAGCCGTAACTGCCTTCATTGAGCTCTTAACGAGCTTTAAATGATACTATTTGTGAGCATAAATGAACCGAATAACAAGTTGTTCAAGCTTGTTCATTTAACAATCGAGTATTTATAAAAGTGTTCAAGCTCATTCGATTAGTTAATCAAGCAATCATGAACGAGCTCTAATCAAGCCAAATAACAAAGAGCTTGTCGTGGCTCGATTCATTTGCAACCAGGCAAGGAATAAACCTCGACGTGATGTCAAAGTACCATGAATTTATGGACATGTAGATCTCATTGCATATACCTTTATAACAAATTTTATGAATGAAATTTAACAAAAATCATATAAAGAAACCATGGAGAACGCAAAAAGAAATCAATGAAACCAAGCAACTAGAAGAAATAATCATTAAATCAAAATAAAACTTAGTTGGTGAATAAATCAAAGAACCAAATGATAATAAGTTACAAGTGATAGTTAGAAAGAAGAAAGAAATGAAATGAATCATGTGCAAAGCAAGATTGATTGCAAAGAGACTTCTCACAAGGTGTGGATTACAATTAAGCATTCTATCCGGTTGTAAGACACACATCAATCTAAATCTTGCTTGACATAGTTACTTAATTCAACATGGAGCTTCAGAAATGGATTTGAAGTTAACATTTCATCATGAAAAGTTGCTAAAGACAATATAAATGATGCACCTAAGTGTTTCATTCAAGTAGGAGCTAAAATTAGAAAAGTATTACTAAAAAAATCCTTGTAGGCTTATGCAATCACCAATATTGTGGTGCATAAAATTTAATGAATAAATGTTGAATATTGATTTTAGAAGCACTCATGATTTTTGTGATTATTATAATAATCATGGAGTTTTAAAGATGGTTTATCTCATTATGTATGTTGATGACATGCTTATTGCCAATGAAAGCAAGTTGAAAATATCAAAAGTAAATAAAAAAAACTTAAAGCCAAGTTTAAAATGAAAAAATTTGGTTCTACCAAAGAAGAATCATAGAATAGAGATAAAAAAAAAATCAAGAGACCCAAACTTCTTACTTGAAAAGTGCTCTAAAAAACTTTAAGATGCAGAATTCAAAAGTTGTTTTAACACCCTTAGCTAAAGCTAAGCAAAGATTAGTCGCCATCAAATGTGAGAGGATATACAAGCAATGACTACCTTACCAAAATGCAGTTGGAAGTATCATATTTGCTGTGATTTGCAGCATAACTAATTTTCCACAGTCTGAGTATAACAAATATGTGGTTAATTCTAGTAAGAAGCACTGGGAGGCAATGAAATGGATTATTAGATATACCAAAGAAATATGTAAATTAGGCCGAGATTCACACGAGCCTCAATATGAAGAGGTTAAAGGGTATGTTGATTATAATTTTTCAGCAATTCTAGGGTACAAAAAAGTCACTAACTGGATTTGGGCTTAAAGTGTTTGTAAATACAATTAATTAGAAATCTTTTTTGCAATCAATGGTAGCTTTTTGGAATGCATTCCTATTTTAAAAGCAACCCAGAAAGCTATAGATCAAAGGTTTGATGTGAGTAGCTTGATAAAATATTTTACATATATTTTACATACAATGTCTATACGGTGATAATCAAGATATATTTTGTTTTTTTGAATCATATTCATCATGAAAGAATTAAGAATATGTGGATATTAAATTTCATTTCATTAGAAATATATGAATAAAAAAACTGGTGAAATTCATAAAGAATAATAGCCTTGTAAACATGTTAACAAAACCATTGCCTAAAGCAAATTTTGTTATTATCTTGAGATGTTGAATGTGTTTCTAGATATTTTTGATATAAAACCAATAAGAAGATTGCTATTTGTCATTTTGTATCTTACATTGGGTTTATTATAATTAATAACTGACCAATAGTTATTAATTTATGGATTGTAGGTCCTTAAATAAACCTTGATTTTTACCTTATGTTGCTTTTGGTGTGGCCTTAGGTATGGTTTCTAAATATCAAATGTTTCATTGTTAAAACAAGTTGTGGAATAATACAATCAATTTTCTTTCTCTCTATCTCTCTCTCCCTTGTTTTGTCTCGCTCCTTCATAACTAATGATTAGAGTGTCCTCTAAGGATGATCCGGACATGTTTCCATACTTGGCTTAGCTTATGACAACCTATGATGCAGGGAGTAGAAGTTTGGTTCAGGTCATGTTGAGCTGAAGCCGAGAAGAAAAAGGAAGAGGTACGCAAGGAAGCAACATGTATGTTGATGACTCGAATAACTAACACATCTCAATAGCAAGGAGTTGCAAAAACATCAATAACAAGATGAAAGGCAAAGTACAAGAATCAAGAACCTAAATCTTAAGCAGAACAAAGTTGATCAAGGTCGAGAAACTTTGATTTCAGCAAATGTTCTTATCAACAGGAGCACTAAAGTATTTTCCATTCACATCCTCTTAATTCACCAGTGATTACTATTATACAGTATAATCACCATGATTGTAGACAAAACTCATAAATTTTACACATGTGCCCACAACTCCACCATTTCAGTGATTGATCATCATCAACACAACACTCATAAATATCTAACACTTTTCCCTCTCCCCACCACCAAAACAAAAATGGAACTTCATTTCAAACTCAGTCTCTCTCAAGAAAGCTTAACAACTATATCAAGAATATGTAACATCTTAAAACTTTGTATAAAGAAGGCTTCATTTCAAAATTCTCAACAATAGAAAAGGAATTTTGCATTTAAAAAAATAAACCACATACACGCACAACAATGAGAGCTTTCTTTAAAGCCTTAGAAAAGAAAGATCCATTTCAACCTGAGCATACTCAAGAATGCTAAACCTAATATATAAAAAGAACTTAATTTTAAATTGTGTTCTCTCAAATTTCTTGAATTTTTTTTTCTTTTAATGAAATAAAAATAATATTTTATATTTGAAGAATAAAAACAATGAAACAAAAGAGTAAGTCAAATCTACTATAGTCTACTATAATCTTATCTCACATACTATGCTCTTTTCAATTATTGCATTTGCTTTTATATGAATTTCTCTCTACCTTATCTCTTCCGCTCCCTCTTCCCATCATAATTATTAAAAAGATTTAAAATAGCTTCTGATTTGCTTTTAATTGACGGACAAAAACACAGAATACTATGTAAAGAGTTTCTATTCCAAAACATGACACCCTACTTGTTTTTTTTTTGTTTTAAATTTGTTTAGTCAGAGGAAAGTATTGTCTATTCAAAAGACCAAAGCTATTAAAAAAAGGTACATCCATCTAATGCTTACTACATCTAATATAATTAATATAATACGTATGTTTCTTATAAATCTATTCTGTTCTTAATTATATTAAAAGAGCTTTTAATTTGTATTAGATTTAAATTTAAAAATAAAAAATTAAATTAAAAGTAAAATAATCAGAAAATCAAATTTGAATATTCTAATTGGCTTAAAAAACATCTACTTCTAAACTGATAATTACATATAATAATTTTAATCAAGCCTTAAACCAACTATTAATTAAAATTAAATTTGCATATTCAATTTTTTATTTGACATATTTCTTTATAAACTTATATATTTTATATTTCCATATTATATTATGCATAATCACCATATTGTAATAAGAAAGTAGTTCCATGGAATGAACTAGAGGATAAAAAGTTAATAAATAGCATATAATTTTAAAATTATCAAAATAATAATATCTTTAATTTTCTTATGCATTGCATGGGGGCAATTTTCTTGTACAAGAGATGTACGTAGGATAATAAATTGCACTTGTTCTGCGTTTTCAATGAGAATGCTAGAGAATCTAATCAAATATAAATGCACAATGAACTACGCAAAATTCATATGAAAGAAAACTTACCTGATACAAATAAATATTCATTATCAATGATGAACTATTATAAACAAAAAAAAAGTAAATTGGCATGAAAAGTGATAAATATCTTAATAACAAAACAAGACATGAGATCATTTATTTCACTTTTGAGATAATTATTTCATGAATTAATCTAGCAAATTTGCATGTATCTCAGTGTTGTTAAAATAGATAGGCACTCAACTCTCAAGGCTATATAACATGTACACTAGGTGCTTCCTCAAGTAAAGTGAGAAACAAATAAACAAAAAGCTATATCATTTATAAGCTAATTTTGAAGTATGATAATCAATTCATTAAACTAAACAAGAAAATAATGAAGTTTTGAATTCCATTATTCTCTAAGTTCACAATTTTTTGAATTTGATTGCCATAACTAATACATTAAAAAATTCAAGTTTGTAGGATATATAGTCATCATTCATGTTTCCTTTTTCAAATATGAATTTATAGCCTTCCATCTCTTCCTCTCATGCATCTTCAACCTCAAAATTTATAGCTCTAGAACTTCGAAAGTCTTATATCTATATTTGTTCTAACTTATTTCTAAAAATACATCCATGTTTTCCAAATCATGATTTGTTTGCATCTCGATATAATTATCATTCATAAAAACTAGATTATCTTCAACATTAGAAGTGTTAGAGCACATCTCTTCAACGAAGGCATGATGCGTGTCCATACACGCATTAGTAGCTAATGGCTTACTAAGGAGACCAAGTCACCTTTAACAAAACTAATAGACCCAACTACACAATCAACCAATAAATAAATAAATAATGCAACAAGGTTAAGAAAATATATGAATAAAATGAAAGAGGTTAAGAACTACACTAAATTGGCATAATTTTAAAAGCTCTTCTTCAAGCATCATAATAAGATTAGGAAAGATATCTACAAAAAAACACTTTTATCAATTGATAGCATTGTTTAAAAGGCGTACGCGTAAGCTTCAAAGGCGATAAAGGCTTAAGTCTCACTCGTTAAATGAGGCTTACATTTTTCAAGTGAGACATACCTTAGGCTTTGAGATGATGTCTCATTTTATTTTTATAAATAATAATTTCAATCAATTTATTGTAATATTAATTTATTTTATAAATTATAATGACTATTTGTTTATTTATCTCACCATCTTAACGAGTTAGAGTTCTTAATTTTTATCTACATCTCAAATTATGCAAGTCAAGATTGATTTTTTTTCCAAACGACTAACTAGAATCTCGAGCAATATACATCTCCAAGAAGCACAAACTAGATTAATGCCTTTATTTTCCTCCATATTTTTAATCTATTATTTTATTTAAAATTATATTAAATACATTGTTAACTGTTTAGAGAATACGAAGAAAGCTGTAGTAGTTTAATGAAATTTTGAATATAATGAAATATCCTGATAGCATCATATAATAATTTTTTTTAAAAAAATTATTAAGTGATGATATTATTGTAGATCTTGAATCTCATGATACATTTAAATTTTAAGCTGGTTATATGAAATCTTATTTTAATTTATGTTTTATATTAACATTTGATATTATGATTTATAATTTTTGTCTTATAAAACAAGGTGAATATATTAATAGTTTTATCTTTTTTTTATTCTTTTTTTATTTTTATGATTTATTTATTTATTTATTTTTATGATTTTTATGATTTTTTTTTGAGGTTGACGCTCTCACTAAAGCACGCCTCACCTCACTACAACAAAATCAATTCTCGACTCCTTTTAAAACATTGATTAATAGCTAAACATATTGAGTTTAAAATCATGAAATTAGGTTGATTGTCTTAAACATGGAATGGACCATATTAGTGACATTCATTTGGAACATATGGTGTGATATGTTGCATCTTACTTTAAGCAAACAATTTTTAGTTATGATCACTAAAAATAAAAGACATGATTCTGAGACTTAAGGTGTGAGATGCATTTGCAAGCTTTCAGTCCATAAGGTGTCACGTACAATATACCATACTACACTCAAATAAAGAACTAGGATTTGAGTCCTAACATTCAATATTTGCATAAACCTTGTGATGAAACTATTACTTAACACACTTAGGGTACGTCCAATTGAAAGACGAAATGGGGGATAGGTTTCTCCCAATTTACTGTATGCTATTTACTTTCTTGAGACACAATCGACGAATGTACTTTACAATGATAATGAACAAATGATACATTCAATTAGTATGAATCAAACATCTCACACTCTACATAACCATATCAAAAACTAATGTACATACTTAAATTTACTCAAATACAATTCAAAGCGGAAAAAAGAGACAAAAAGAGTTGTTTTCATGTCAGTTTAAGCATGTATATTAGTCTTTAGTATTTATCTTTAAATAACTATTTGTACTTTAATTGAAACTAATAATAATAAAATTCCAATTCTAGATAAAAGAGCAAACTAGAACTTAACTACAAAATTTGTGTGATCAAGAAAGCCACCTAAACAATTGTATATTCATGCAAAGTAAATATTATAAAATTTAATAAGCTTTTAAGTAATAAGGAAAATAATTAGAATAGAAAAAATAAAAGAAATCACTGAAAAGTAAGCCCCACACACTAGTACAAAGAGATACTCAAGTCTCACACTTAATCAAGAAATTGATCCTGGTGGAGAAGGATTTGTACATCCAAAATAATTTTATCAACCATAAAATTACATTATTTACATTCCTCATATACCTATTTATGTACATCCAAAGGAAGAAGATAGAAAGCAACCAACTTTATGCAATCTCAAGTGATCATAAACAATGGTCACAATTCAGACAAGTAGCTGCAATTAAATGCCAAAATAGTGGCTACCATGATAGCTCTAGGAAGGAGCCTTAAAACAAAACTTGAGCACAAATTCCACAAAATGATAAACTCAAGCCATATAAATAGAGCACCTAAATGATCTCCACATACCCAATGAATTAGAACCATGCAACCAACACCTAACCAAACTCAACATAGTCGAGTAATCAAAGCAAAGAAATTAGAGAATCCAATAGAGATAATATTCTAAGCAAATTCGATAGAAGCCATAAAATAATTAAGTTTACATGGCTTAAGAATAGGATAGCTTGGAATGTAAATACACATGTACAAAGAAATAGATTACAACAAAACTTAAAATAAAAAACTCAAAATTTTAATTACAAAATTCAAAGCAAGCCTTTTTGTGTCGATGATGACATTCGATTTTAGATGTTTATGTTTTAAGTAATTTGAAATGCATCACTAGAAAATTTATAAAACCTCAAATATTTGTCTAAAAACTATCAAGGATATATTTCAACATTTGACTCTGCATTGATTTTTTTTTTCACATAAGTTTCATTAATTTTTCAAAGTTTTGCTCGAGGTAAATTTTAGGTTAACTGCTAGCATAATTGAGAACCAACCCATTATGTTAGTTTTGTATATTATAAGAAACATTCTCCAACCATAATGCATAAAAACTAACCTAAATCACTTGGCTCAAATCAAGTTGGGTTAATTTTTTATGTATTTTTTGCACATCTCTAGCCAAAACAACACTAATTTTGTACCGAAAACTATACTATAGAGATCCTCACATCCAAACTAAACAAAAAATGTTGATAAAAAATTAATCTAGCAAGTTTAATTTTGTAGTTCTATTTTATCATTCCTCATTTTTCAATTTATGTTATTTCTAAATGTTCCTATGAAAATAGGTGTTATTTACTTGATTCCCAAGCACTATGTTGGTTTGTGGTTTGACACAGATCTAGTTAGTTTAGTTCTTAATTACCTCTAGTTCAAGTGTTGTGTATTGATTCATTATTTGGTGTATGCAGTTCAAGAGGAGACTTTGCTTCTCATGATTTTTACCCTTTGACACTTTTCTTTTATAGTTCAACACTATGAATGAATAAGATCCCATCCCTTGTAGCTTTATTCCTCGTTAAGTGTTACATTTTTTTTTGGCTTAAAATTTAATCTGGCATAGCAATAAATAAAGATCACTTATTTCTCCTCACAGTTTGGGTTCACAACTATCTGCAGTCTTAGATAAGTATCATAGTAAGACTTCTAGATGAGGGAATTCACAACATTCTCATCTTATCATTGTTGTTTGAATTTTTATAAGAATTGAGGCTCAAATTTTAGAATTTTGCAACTAAATTAGGTAGAATATTTGAAGACCCTATTTACTACCCAAGAAATGAAAATTTAATAGATATAAATAAAAGTATGTAATTTATTTAATTTTTATCAATAGAATTTCATATTTTTGCTTTTGATCTTGTGTGTCTATTAGATGTGGGAATTCTTTAACAATCTCCAAGTGAGACAAACAACTTACAAGAGAAGATATCTCTTCTCCTAATAACAGATAAGGCTTAAATTTTATTCATTTTGATAATCTCTTTCCTTTATCCATTTTCTTCTTAAATATTTAGTTAGTGGTGGTGCTAGATATTTTTATTTTGGTCAAATTTGATACGATAAGTTTCAATAGTGGTGTAAAAATTGAATTATGCACTGGTTTTTTTTCTTTTATTCTAATTTCTCAATTACTTCTTCAAATTAAGCAATTGTTGCATTATCTTTTGAATGTAGCACATAAAAGAGGTATTTGTATAATCAAGGATCTTGGATATATGAATATTTATTCCTTCGCATAATCTTTAAACATTGCATCATTTTAATTGTATTAGGAACCCTAGACTCTCAAGTCTCATGCATTAATTTGGTATCGAGCTTTACGATTATCAATATATCACCGAGCGACTTGATATCAAGGTAACTTGAAAGATCATAAAGAGATGGGATTTTGACCACTTTGCAAAATCATATGCTCGAATTACAAAATAAATGAAATCAAATTTGTGATGACAACTTGGTTAAAGCATGAAATG
This sequence comes from Cymbidium sinense, assembly GCA_021442155.1. Lineage (NCBI taxonomy): Eukaryota > Viridiplantae > Streptophyta > Magnoliopsida > Asparagales > Orchidaceae > Cymbidium > Cymbidium sinense. The sequence continues at coordinate 56,786 of JAKCPB010000926.1, forward strand.
GATATTTAAAAACAAAGCTCATGCACATGAACATCAACTCAATTACACAATTTAACTTTACGCAATTTTACCATGAGGCATGTTACCTTATGGTCATTGATGTGAGGTGTAGCCCTCACATAAGCACACCTCCAGATAGGCATGAACCTCATTTTATTTAAGGTTATATTCAAAAAATTATTTCAAAAAATTAAAATAATATAACCATGTAGTATTTCTCCCTCATAAGTCCTACCCTTCTTGCTCTCGGTTTCACAGACTCTTTCTCACCGCGCCTCTACCGATGCCATTGCCTTCCTCATGTAGTTAGCTCCTTCCTACTCATCATGCTATGTCCTTCTTGCTAAGTAAGCCTTTTCCACAACAAGAAGCACATCTCCTCCTCTTCACCACACCTCTCCTTACCGAACTATAAAGTTTTTTATTCCCTAAAACTAAAATTTTTGCTTTGTTTATTTAAGTTTTTTCTTTTCTTTCATAACAAAAAAAAAAAAAAAAACATTTGACTATCATAAGACTGAAATTGTTTATTTGCATCATGTACAATAAGAGATCAAAGAATAGAAATTTGAAGAAAAACTCTAATGAAGTTACACAAATCAATTTGCAATAAGATCTAAATGCTAATTCCTTCAATAAGAATAAAAACAAGACAAGTGTTTATAAAAAAGTATGTATAAAATTTAGGTATTTAAAATTTCAATAATCAATATAGTCATAATTTTAAATTTCAATTAATATTCTTATCAATAATAGTTAATTAAAGAAGAGAAAACTGATTGAGATTAAAGATAAAGAGAAAATTTGAGAGAATATTCACATAACTGAAAATGAGTTAGAACAAAGCAATTATGATAATGATTTAAATAAAGAACCATTTAATGTTGAAAGTGTTAAGAGACTTCTGATTTTTAAATTCTAAACTTGATGGCTAGTTACTTAATGTATTCTTACTTCAATGTTGGACAATATAAGTATGAAAGAGAGAGTAATAAACTTATTATTTTAAACTTATTTTGAATTATTATGTTATTAATTCTTACTTTGACGTTTAAATAGCATTTCATACTTCATGACTTGATGTTAGGATGTTATTTGATATTTTACGTAACTTGTCACCTTCTTACTATCAAAGAATGAATATATATATATATATATATATATATATATATATATATATATATATATATATATATATATATATATATATATATATATATATATATATATATTGTAGGGAGGAGGGATTACATACATATCATATAAAACTATTAATATTAAATAATTAACACCTTAACTTTAATATTTACTTTTCTACCACCCAAATCTATCTTTCTTCCTCAAATCTACCACTCTAAACACTTGTTATACTCTCATCTCGCCACCGGCAATCACCAACTCCCCTCTAATCTCCATCGAACTTATCTTCATCCCTCTCGCCACCTTGCATGTGGTAACTCCCCGCAATCCACGGTTTTCATCCCTCTTTTGTAAATGTTTCAAAGTCGAACAAACAAGATAGAAAATAAATAAATTCTGAGTAGTATAAATAAATTTGCCCCTCATTTTCTAAAGGCTAGTCGACATATACGCATTTATCCAAAGATGGTTGAACTAAAGATTGATTTTTTTTTTTTTTTGGGTAGATTTAGATTTTTCAAATGGGCAAATGGCTATGTGAACAACTGGACTGATAGATTAGAGCATGGCGATAGGAGGATGAATGCTTATGGGAACTGCAAAGGTTGATTGCACTCTGGGTAATCAACGAACAATCTTGCAGATATCACAAGCAAATTGAACGTGCACAACCGCATCACTATTAGTGAGCACCAATGTGAACCCTTCCACCTGTACCTATCTCTTGACCTCCTAATCACATGTGGGATTTTGAGTTAGAATGGAGATATGAAGAGTTAACTGAGTGGTACTTTGTGGGGTTAACAAAGTTTATAGTGTTACTTTTGTGGATATAATATTTTAGGTTTTAGATAGGTAAATAAGGAAGTATTAGGTGGTGTGTATGTAAATCTCCCTTTTTTTATTTATTAATAAGTTGGGATGTTGAAATGCTACTTGTTACTTCATCTTTGATGTGTGTAAAATACTTTTTTATATAATTTATTGATTTTAAGACTTACCGCCTCATAAATGAAAAATATCTCAAAACTCAATTGCATAATTTTATAAATTATAATAAAACAATTCAATATAATATTAACACAAGGTGGGAGACATGAAAATAATTAAGATATGAATTATAGGATGTTTGATAATAAAGTTTGAATAAATGTAAGAAATAATGGGATAACAAAAAGAGGTAAAAATTAAAATTTCTCTTGTTTTATAAAATTAAACCTAAAATATTTTCTAAGATAAGGTTAAACTCGATTATACAAGCTAAAGTTGAAGGAGAATGAAAAAAGTTGAGAAGTAGATTGTCAATCAAACCTACAAACTATGCAAATGAAAGAGCATTTGAAAAATAATGTCTTTGCCTTATCATGATCTATTGTTCACAATAACAACAAGCCTTTATCAATTAAATAAGTTATAATCCTTCGTCTCATTTTACATGTGTCAAATTCTCATTTAATTCAAGATACTACGATCATTTTATACATCTTAACCAAGTCTTTTTTCTCTTACCTTCTTAACATAAAAATCTAATGATCTACTCTTCTAACCTGTCATTGACACGCTTTAGGGCCAAACCATCTAAGGCAATTCTCTAATCTTATCTTTGATACCAACTTTTTAACATACTCAGATTTTATCTCTAAGAGTAAATCCACTCATCCACAGCACCTCATCTCGTAACCTTAACTTAGTCTTATGCTTCTTTTATTGGCCAACATTCTACACCATAAATCATTGGGGTCTTACCACTATCTTATAAAATTTTCCTTAACTTTTTGGAACTTTTCTATCACACAAGTCGATGCATTCCTCCACTTCAACCATCCAACTTGAATCTACTAATAACATCTCCATCTATTTCACCATCATTTTGAACAATGAGCCTAAACCAATCGTCAATTTTATTAATGACTTGTTCACCTAATATCACAACACACCACTGAACTTCTACAACTAAAATTACACTCCATATATTCAATTTAGATCTACTTAAAACCTTTAGACTCTAATGTTGACCTCCATAATTCAAGTTTCTGACTCCTCTAGTCTTATCAACAAGAACAACAAAAAAAAACATACACCAAGGTACATCTTCCTAAATGCCTAGTAAAACATCCATAACAAAGAAAAAAAATAAGGGCTTAAAGCGATCCTTGATGTAATCCAACTGAAATAGGAAAATATTTTGTCAAGCCTCCTTGTATTTGGACACAAGTAATAACTCTAGTATACATATCAATTACTTGAATATAATCAATATTAACTCATTGTCTAGAACTCTTCAAAGAACATCTCAAACTTTATCATAAACTTTCTCCAAATCAATAAATATCATATGTAGATCCTCCTTACTTTCTATATACTTCCATCAAACCTCTTAACAAATATATAGCATCCATAGATCTACGGCATGAAACCAAACTGATTGTGAGAAATTTTTGTATCATCATAACCTATGCTCAATATCTCCCATAATTTTAATGTATGACACATTAACTTAATTCCTCTATAATTTGCACTGCATCACCTTTATTCTTAAATATAAACCAACAAACGCTTTCTCCACTATTATCGACATCTTTTAATCTTTAAAATAACATTAAAAGATTTGTAAGCCAAGAAATTCCATGATCTCCTAAACATTTTCATATTATATAATATCATCGCCCTACTATTTTTCCATTATTTCATTTTCTTAAACTAATGATAATATAAATTTTATGTTTTTCTTAAGATTAAAATCAATTGTGCATTCAAATCCTTCATTGAAAAGTTTATCAAAATACCATCCACCTATTTTCAATATCCTTTTCTAAGAAAACACTTTATTATTTTCATCCTTATACATCATTTGAATAAATTTAATTATTCAAAACAACCAAAATTGTGACTAGATACATGAATAAATTTGACAAATTGTTGCATTCTAAAACAACAAAGAACTTAAAATCGCTTCTTTTTAATTTGATATGGTTTGAACTTGAAATCTAGAGAGAATGACAAAAAACCACACTTCATTACTTGAGCATTATTTTCAACTTGCATTGATTTTAAACAAATATCAAATATTCTTGTGTGTAAATGTGAGGTTACATATCTATGCAATGTTTTGTCAAAATTTGAAAATTACATCAAAGATAGTAACACCAACATTAATAAGAACTCTAGTGAAAATTATCTAACACTTGAAAATGGGTCAAATAGTTCAACAAAAGCATGCTTGAAGTCTCATCAAACTATTCATTATGCTAATAATGATGCTAATAAAACCATTAACATAAATGTGGGGATTAAAAATAAAATAAATGAATTTGATGATGCAAATAAGTTTCATGAAAAGACTAGTGATTATGATGATACTTAAGTTGAAATTATTTAAATTTTATATGTTACATCATAATTACACTTAAGGTTAAGTCAAATTGAAGAGAAGTGCAACTTTTCAAACATACAGGAAACTTGAAATATAAAACTATAAATATGCCAAGTTGAGCGAGTATTATGTTTTCCAAGTTTATTCACTTATTTTCATAGTTTTTAAAAGCTAAATTTGAGCTTTAATCTAACTAATTATTTATTTGATGTTAAAGTTTTAAACATGTAGTTAATTACTAGACATAATTGGATTTATAATGGATAATAAGTAGATTTAAAAATTAACATAAATAATAAGATTTTATTTAAAAGCTTTGGTGAAGTTTAAATATAAATAAAAATATTTAAATCTATTTATCTAGCTATTTATTTGAAATATATATATATATATATATATATACATCTAATAATATATAATTTTAAAGTATATAAATTATAAGAAAAATAAAGCCATCATTAAATGAGCATTTAATTATATTGCTACTTGTTATTAAACAACAAATGAGCATGTTCATGAACATAAATGAACAAACAAGTAAATGTTCAATCTTGTTCATTTATATGATGAGTTTTTAAAGTTGTCACACTTAATTATATAAATGAACGAATAAAAACAAATATTATATGAACAAGTATTGAGCTGTTCATCAAGTACATGTGTTCACTTACGGCCTTATTTGCATGCTTATCATATTTAAGTCTACCATAGATGACAAATTTAAATCTTGAACAACATTCATAGTTATATAAGGTAGCTTGGATAAATAAAATTATCATTTTGTCTCCCAAAAGGTGGACAGTTCACTTTCAATTAGCTGTTTATAAAATTTTAGTACATCACTAGTGCGATGTACTGCTATGGATGTTGCTTATATTATTTTCAGTAAACATTAGTTATATGATATTGATGTTATCCTTACTAGAAACTCTAATGTTTATGCATTCAAGGTAATGAAAGCCGGGAAGGTTTGAAGCCTAATAAACCTAAGGAAAAATATAAAACCACAAAAGAATCCAATTCAGCAAATAAAGCAAAAAAATCTTTGCATATTCTAAAATAACATGTAGTCTTTGCATATTATATTATAGTAGTTATTGATTTATCTCATATTTTTTCAATAAGCTTCCTAATAAAATAGCACCACTTAAAGGCAAACAACATACCAATTATGGATCATCATGTTTAATTTACCTCATAATAGACGGAATCCAGTCAAACCATAGAAACTAATCTAGCACTAGAGGATTAAATAAAGAACACCTGTTCTTATAAACATTTTCATTATAAGAATGTCTACAAATAATTGAAATTAAAATATTAATAAATAAAATAAAATAAAACAATAAAAATAAACTTACTCAGATCAATTTTTATCAACATTTTCGCTGAGTGTAAACATTACAAATCTCCATCAAATATGCTTAACTTGGACAAATTCAGTACCAGATAATCTAACATTTAGTGCTCATCAAACAAATCAGAAAAATGAATTATGCACTTCCTTAAAAGTAATTAATTAATCATCATAAATAGGTAATGTCATGCCAACACTAAATATTTTTGAGTTTATCATCAGTAGTCAACACAATTTCATCATCTAGTACCAAGATCAAACAGCATAAATTCATCAAGTAAAGTGTTAGATGCAAATTTACAAGGAAACAAAAAAAATAATCCAAAGAATTATCCAGGGCAAGTGAAATGAGGTCAAATTAGACACTTTCAAGGCTAAACTAATACCAAACCTTCAAATAATTAACTAGCATTAGTCCCAATAAGCTATAAAATTTTAAATGATCATTCCTTTCTCACGCTTAAAGGTTCCTCAACAAAGTCTTTCTAAATTCAAATACACCTCTAATTTATCCTCTGGCTTCTTTTTATTATTTAAAACAACAGAAAGTTTATAATGGTCATACTTGCAGTTAATTTTCGATGAATATTCTCCTGCATATATTATGCAAATGAATGTACTAATACACTAGCCTTAGATTCAATAATAAAGTCATAAGCTTTCTACCTTTTTTTATAAGTTAAAACCATTATTTAAATTGTGTAATAAAAGGTACACCTAATTACGCAATAAGAAGCATGCCTCATAGCATATCTCTATGACATTTTGAAAGAAAAACACCATAACACATACACCTCATCTTCGCCAGATGAATGCACACCTTAGTAAGGCTAAGGCAAGCCTTTGCACAAGTTAGGAGGCCCAAGCCTTAAAACTTGGGTAAAGTTCCACAAAATCTAACATTTAACAAGTAAAATGTCCTGTTCCCCCAGTAACAATAACATTTAATGAAGTTTCACAAATTCCACAAAAAAACTATGTTGAGTGGTTGGAGATAGCACTCCTAAACTACAAAATTTATAATCGAAGTACTTAGTTTTACATGCCTATCATCAAGTGTGATAAAATTGTTGCATATACAAATAAGTTCATACCAAAGAGAAAAATCATTTGACTACTTCAAAAATGAACTCATTGGTTTACATTATGTAAAACAAAAGATTGAAAAATAAAACATTCAACAACAACAACAACAACAACAACAAGCCTTAATCCCACTAGGGCTACATGAATCCTTCGCCTCCATTGTCCTATTATGTGTCAAATTCTCATCTAATTCAAGTATACTAAGATCATTATTTATACATCTTAACCAAGTCTTTTCTACCTCTACCTTTCTTAACATAAGGCAAATCTAATGCATCTACTCTCCTAATCGGTCATCGGACTACCGACGCTTTATGTGGCCAAACCATCTAGGCGAATTCTCCCTAATCTTATCTACCACCTGAGCTACTCCAACTTTTTCCAACATACTCATTTTGCATTCTATCTCTAAGAGTAAAGCCACTCATCCACCTAAGCATCCTCATCTCGTAACACTTAACTTAGTCTTATGCTTTCTTTTATTGGCCAACATTCTCGCACCATAAGTCATCGTGTCTTACCACCATCTTATAAAATTTTCCCTTAAGTTTAAGTGGAACTTTTCTATCACATAATAGCCGATGCATTCCTCCACTTCAACCATCCAACTTGAATTCTACTAATAACATCTCCATCTATTTCACCATCATTTTGGACAATAAATAAATATCTCAATCGCCGCTCTTATTAATGACTTGATCACCTAAAGTCACAACACTATCACTAAAACTTCTACAACTAAAATTACACTCCATATATCGCTTTAGATCTACTTAAACTAAAACCTTTAGACTCTAAAGTTGACCTCCATAATTCAAGTTTCTGGACTCCCTCTCTAGTCTTATCAACAAGAAGAATGTCATCAAAAAAGCATACACCAAGGTACATCTTCTTGTAAATGCCTCGTAAGAACATCCATAACTAAAGTAAAAAGATAAGGGCTTAATGTTGATCCTTGATGTAATCCAACCAAATAGGAAAATATTTTGTCAATCCTCCTTGTTTGGACACAAGTAATAGTATACATATCCTTAATGACTTCAATATAACCAATATTAACTCTTTTCTCGTTTCTAGAACTCTCCAACATCTCTTGAGACTTTATCATAAGCTTTCTCTAAATCAATAAATATCATATGTAGATCATTCTTACTTTCTATGCTTCTCATCAACCCTCTTAACAAATGTATAGCATCCATAGTAGATCTACCCGCATGAAACCAAACTGATTGAAACTGTATCACATCGTAACCTATGCTCACTCTTCTCCCATAATTTTAATGTATGGCACATTAACTTAATTCCTCTATAATTTGCACACTCTTGTGCATCACCTTTATTCTTAAATATAGAACCAATAGACTCTTTTCCACTCATCTCGCATCTTTTAGTCTTTAAAATAACATTAAAAAGATTTGTAAGCCAAGAAATTCCTTGATCTCCTAAACATTTCCACATTTCTATTGGAATATTATCAGGTCCTACTGCTATTCCACATTTTATTTTCTTTAAAGCTTCACTAACTTCGATTTACTAATACGATAAAATGAAATTCTATTATTTGTTGGTATTAAGCTAAAATCAATCTTTCAGATCCTTCATTGAAAAGTTTATCAAAATATCTCATCCACCTATTTTCAATATCTTTTCTAAGAAAAGACTTTATTATTTTCATCCTTAATACCCTCACTTGAACTATGTTTTACTTCTCCTATCTCTTCTTGGCTAACTTATACATACATCTTTCACCTTCTGATCTAATCTATTGTATAAATCACTAAAAGTAAATTTTTGCATCATATATCGCTTTCTTAGAATCTCTACGCCACTTTATATCTTTCCCAATTCTCCAATTTTACATCTAAACCAAGTTTTATAACAATGCTTTATTTTTATCTTTTCTTGCACACTCGACTCCACCACCAACTATTCTTATTAAAAGAAGCTTTTCCTTTTGATTCTCCAAGCACATCTTTAAGAACTGCTTAATTTCACTTGATATTTTTTCCCACATAACGTTAAGATCTTTATGAACCCCCAAATTCTAATATTCAGCTTGCTCTTAAAATATTTTATTTGTGTTCTTAAGTGTCCCCATCTAATCCTAGGATAATAATTTAGTTTATTTTTTCTCTTACAACCTTTCATCTTAAAATCTAAAACTAATAGATGGGTACTTAAAATTTCACTTGATGACCTATCTTTACAATTTAAACGATCTATTTTTCTTATCAAAATAATCAATCAGTGTTTTACTAGATCCATTTTTATAAGTAATAATATGTTCATCTCTTTCTTAAAAAAGATAAGAACTACAAAATCATAAACAAGAAAAAATCTAATATACTTTACCTTCTTCATTAGAACTCCAAATCCATAACCACCATGAATACTTTTAAAATCTTCTACCACTCTACCAACATGTCCATTTAAATCTCCTCCAATAAATACTTTTCTTTCAAGAGGTATCTTTATTAATCCCTCTAATTCATTCCAAAATTTTTCTTTACACTTACCTCCAAACCTACTTGAGAGCATAGACACTTATAACATTGATAATCTTAAGATCAACAATAATCTTTAAAGCTATAATTCTATCTCCACATCTATTAATACTTATAACATTATCCTTCAAACTTTTATCTATAATCACACCTACACCATTTCTAGTTCGACTTTTACCTCAATACCAAAGTTTAAAACCTAAACTATCAATCTCGGCCTTCTCCAACCCATTTAGTTTCTTGAACACATAAAATATTTATCTTTCTATGAACCATAATATCTATTAATTCCATTAATTTACCTGTAAGAGTACCTATATTCCAAGATCCTAACCTAATTCTTTTCATTAACTTCTTTGCCTCGATCGTCAAAAATGTGGGAACCCTTTTATTTAACATCGCCCGGGCCATGCAAATGTTTCTAGACATTTTTTCATCAGATTCGCCATACCGCTTCGTGACGCCCCAAGATTAACACAATGATTTAAAGGATTCATGTCATGATTATTTCGACAAATTTTACTTTCATGCCGACTACCTAACGCAACCTCCACTTTTGCATCGACTTGGAGAATGGTAGTGTTGAAAATAAAACATTCAAAAAAGACAAATTTAGAGAATGATGAAGATCAATTAATTTATTTCTAAGAACAAGGCATTATATGAGGAATTGTTTGTGAAGAATGAAAATATGACTTAGGCTACTTATTTATGTTGAATTAGAGTGGGACTAAGAGACTTACTATTATGATCTTACTTTAACACATCATGATATTATATTAACATAAATATATTGCTTATTGTTTCATATTTGTCATTAATTTAATGATTTCATTCTAAAACTTGCACCTCAAAACGCCTTGAAGTTGACACCTTATCTCACATATAGAAAGCATCTCAATACCCAATTGCACAATTCTATACTTAGTTGAAACACCATGACAATTTCAATGGATATATGTTTGTAGACCTATTGATAAATAAATTCAATGCAAACTCAACTATGGGAATTATTAGATCCCAACCATATGCGTTATGATTGAATTCCAATTTACACCTCAAGAAAATAAATTTTTATGTAGTCATAAACTTAGCCTTTGATCTCAAAATTACTATTAGTTTTGAGAGACCAACATCCACTGAATCATTCCAGTAGCATAACCTTAGACCCTTTGAGTGTTCTACATCACTATAGACATTGAGATCTAGCAAGTGATGATTCATGAATGCATCAATAAGATATCCAACAATTATGCCAGAAATTTATAGAAGACAACTATGATCATTAATTGAATTTTTCAACGATCGATTTAATGTTATCTTATTGTAATCAGTTAGTTGTATAAAATTGCATTTTCATATATGTTGTATAGGAGTGTCAGTTAAGCTCAGCTCATAAGCCAAACTTGATGAGCTAACAAGCCATGCTCACACTAGTTTTGACTCACTCATTAACTCGCAAACCGACTCGTTTAGTAAATATTAATATAAAACATACTTAAAATATATTAAAATTTAATAGTTTAAGTATACAATTATTTAAAATATTTAAAAATTATATCTCATTCTCTTATATCAAGCAATTTATTATTATTTACTTCTAATTTTTAATATTTTATCATTTTTATCATAATAATTGTTTGAATTATAATTATTTTCTCTTACATACTAAATAAGCTACCTTACGATCCAACTCGAACTCATAAAATAAAGCTTGAGCTCAAGCTTGAACTCAATATATTAATCATGCTCAAGCTAAAGGTGGCTTGAGCTCGGCTTGATTCATTTTCACCCCTACTATTATATCAACTTACTCTTAAGACTTTTGTTATCCTATAAATAAGTCAGTCAAGCAAAAATAATTATTTTTTTTATTCTTCGGTTATATGAATTTTGTTTCAACTACACTCTTACTATTTAGGTAGCAAAATTTTGCTCTGGCTCCATGACCATGTGGACTTTGCTTCCGTGTTCTATTTTATGATACCATGTTCATGGTTGTTATGGCAAATACCATTTGGGTCTTTAATTAAGCCTATTGTGTGATTTGTGGGGTTGTATGATTTACTCCTTTGTTCGTGACCACTTATTAGAACTACACAAGTAGCTACTTTCAATGACTTGAGCAATTTTCTTAAACTCTAATTGGGTAAATAAAAGGTGTATAAGGTTTGTAAAGAAAATACTTGTTTATAAAATTTGCTTTTGATCATCCAATCCTTCTCTTGAGATGCAATTTATTGATCAAGTATGAGAGTTTAGTGTTTCAAAAGAGGATATATTGGTATAATGGTGAAGCTTCCTTTTGAGTGACATCTTTTCATTTGTTTCTTTCTCTTTCTTCAAACAATTTTTCAATTTATAAATAAATTTATTTAGTTTGCCAAAATCTAATTTTCTTTCTTTTGCCTAACAATCATTTATGTCGCTCCATTAATTGCAAACAGTAAGTCAAAACCCTTTACCATAGAACTCAATTTTAACACTTCATTTTGTTTTCATCGAAAATGGAAAAATTCCATAAGTTAGTTGCATCAAAATCAACATTACATGTTAGATTTATATTAGAAATCCTAGACCCCTCAAGCTGAAATTTGTTGAGATGATAGAAGAAAAGGCAGAGAAACACCCAGGAGTGTTTGTCAATTGGAATAATATTGTCAATCAAGCAAAAGAGTAAAACCTTGTTTTGCAACACCGGTTTGATAAATGCAGTCACCATTGCAACAAATGAATATATGGACAAATAAAAATCCATAGGCATTACAAAAATTGGTCAGGAACTGTAGCATCCCATACAATCTCGTAGAAGATGACTGAAATGTCATGTTAATATACTGATCAGTGAAGAAATAATATTCAGCTACTAAATATGCAATAAAAAAAGGTCATTTCATGTATCGTGAATAACACAAACAAATTCCATAAGAAAGGACAATCATACCTGCTATTTACAAGTCAAAAGCATCCCTCAAACTGTACTCTGAAACTCGGAACATTATTAACAAACTGAACTACTGCCTTCTTTGTCTCTTTATTCTCTCAAGAGCACCTAAATGAGCATTCCCCCCATTTTCCACAGAACTAGAATCTTTCTTCTGATCTACACTAACTTTGTGTGCCAGCTCTCCAAAAACAGTAGCGGGGACATCCTTTTGAGCTATTTCGATTTTCTCGTCATCTGAATCACTTTCTTCTGGCAATTCTATATCCTCATTGTTAGCATTTACCTTCTCATTGTTAGGCTGTGACTCCACTCCGGCGCTTACAAAATTCATCATTCTGCTTCCATCTTTAGCAGACAAGTTGGTAGATGAGGGGGCCAATTGTCTTTCTAAAGAAGCCATTTCATCTTCAGGAATGCCTGCCCTCTTAAGAGTGTCCACTGCTTCTTCTAGGTTCAATTTCTGATCTTTTTGCATTAAATATTCAGGAAGGATCAAATGAGTCTGCAGTGGTTGGATGATAACATAAAAATAAAATGAGTTTCATGAATATCAAATCTCAGGAAGGATCACAAGAATCATTAATATAGGCAGGTAATAGAAAATAAGGTAAAAAGTTTAATATCATTAACATTACAATATCAATAGATTCAAGCAAAGATGACAACTTACCTGGCTAAAGCTAGCTAAGACACTGCGTTTGACACGAAGCATCTCTCTGAACGTATCCTCATTACCATGCTGAACTTCAAAATCATTCCACTTCTTCCAAAATCAGAATCAGAACGTGGATCAGCAAACTGTGATGCAAACACAAAAAATTGAGTCCGATATCTCCAAGGTTCCTCTCAAGCTCAGCATACTTCATGCACATTGCTTTAACAGCATTATCTGGAAGGCCAGACTCAATGGCTTGCTGAAAATTACATAAAAATATTGAAATTAGAACATTTAAGAAACAAATCTAACCCAAGATGCAAACATAATCAAGTCTACTCTAACAACAGAAAAACAAATACAAGGCTAAAGGACATAATATCATGAAACTTGCAGTTATTTTCTCAACAAGGTCAAGCACATAAAACAACAATCTTCCTTCACTTTAAGTAGTTTATGTTTTTCTGTTAAACCTAGACAAATGTTACAACATATCTCAAAAGAAGGCAATGTCATACGCATTCAAAGTGATTACCCATATTCCTTACAATCAGATGATGCTGTGACACGAAACTACAGTATGAAAGCAAGAAGCATACCTCATAAATTTCCCTTGTTTTTGGAATGCCAAAAATTTCAGCAGCACGAGCTATGTAGATCTCATACATACTCAGCTTTTCACCATCAGGGACAGCTTTACAGCTTGATCATAGACTTTCATTGCCCGTTTTGCTAGCCCATAGTCTTCCTCCAGTTTAGCATATTGCAGATATAATGGCTTCACATCTTGGGCAGGTGCCTATGAAAGTTTGAAGAAATTTAAGGAAATAAGTTTGAGAAATTTAGTAAGAGAAACAGTTTAGAGAAATTAAGTTTGAACTAACAATCATTAATTAACTGAAAACTTCTAGCATACCATAGACAAAGAAGCAGAGTCAGTGAGTCACATAGCTTCAACATGATCAAAATTTAAAAGGAAAGAAGAGTTGGCAAACATTACATAGAAATAGAAAAAAAAAAGGAATATGGACAAGTAATGCTTCGTGGTAAATTTGATGCAAATATTAAAACTAATTAATACACATTAAAATCATGGATGACAAGGAAAAATGACATTATTTCTTCATAGCTCACAAGAGAAAAACAAAATCTTTAAACTACTAATGCCATTCAGTAACACAAGAGGTGAAGGAGGCCAAAAGTTAGACGACTGCAGCTTGGTCTCAATTTCAAACTGAAATAACTGAACTTAATCAATCAGAAAAATAAACAATCATTAAACAGAAACATTAAATATTAAAAGAGCTGTGCACGAATGCCATTTCAGATAAAGTTTTAGACTAAAATAGCAAAGCTCAAATGACGGAACAAATCTAAGAGCTTGATCCTTTACTTGTATATAAAAAAAGAGACTTTTTCATGCTCAAGGTATAACATATGAATAACTGAAATTATTGCACACCTTTTCAATTGCATGCTCAAAAAGCTCTCTTGCCCGCTCTAATTTGGTCTTTCCATATCTCTTGACAAACTCAGAGAGGTATGTGACCCAAATATCTTTTACATGAGGGTATTTAAAGATCTTGACACCTCTTTCATACACCTTAAATGCATCTTCAAGTATTTGTGCTCCTACTAGCATGAAAAAAACAATCAGCAGCACATAAACTATCACGTCATCATATATATCCAAAGTGGTAGCCAAGTTAATTTTGTTAAATCAATAAAGATACCTCAAGGAGAAATGCATAATTCAGTATAATTTGTGGAGTAGCTATCCTCAGATCAAGTATTCTCTCATACACAGTACTTGTACTTTCCAGTGTTCCTAAACTCTCTTCCAAATCCACATAAAAGCTCCAGAGTCTCAAAGATTTGTGTAACCTTATCTGCACAGGTTCATTACCATCCGCAGCAACTGCATTAAATGAAAGAACATTATGAAAACAAATGCACTACCATTGCAACTATCGCAAGCAATCAACAAAACTGTTTACGTTAAACAATGCGATTGATATGCTTCACATTTTCTGTGTCATCAGATCAAGCTCATGCCCCAATTTGACATGTAATAATGCAAATATGCAAAGATCTAGCTAGCTATTCCTGATTTCACCATAAGATGAAACGTGAATAACAATCCAACAACGGACTTCAGAACATTGTTGATAAAGCCAAAAAGAGTGAGAAAAAGAAACTGACTTGAGAACATTGCAGATAAAGTGAGAAAGAGTGAGAAAAAAAAATCAAAATGATAACATCAATTAGTTGGTTACCTCTTCTTTTGACCTCAACAGAGGGTTCTGCAGTAGATCTTCTCATCAGCTCAAGCGCTGCCTGGAAATTCTTGTGCCTCAGTTCCATCTCAGCCCATTCACACCATACACTAGCCAAATTGTCAACCGCCTTGTAGTTGACCTGCACAGCCTTGTCAAAGATAACTCTGGCATTCACCAGATCATTATGGTTCTCGTACAACCGTGCAAATGAAACCCACAATGTGTGGGCTTCCCCACCGCCTTCATTGGGTCCACTGTCCTCACTGCTTCAGTGAACGTCAAGATCTGCTTAGTGGGATTGCCCTCAAAAGCTTCACCCGCCTACAGAGTAACTTGATGATAATAAGATTAATATCAAGCAAACCATTATTCAGAATCCTGACTAGTACATGCTGAATTGAAGAAACATGAAGGTTTGAAAGAGAAAATAGCGGATCACCTGTGCCACTGCTCTACATTGTGTGGATTCTGCCTTAATAACACACTGTTCAGCAGCTCTGGCCGACGATCAAAGAGGTTCTCCAGCCTCGCCAGCCTAAGATCAGCATCGTCATCATCATTCAACCAAAAACCTTCAAGAAACTTCTTTGAAAGTTTGTCTATTCTTATCACCACCTCGCCATCTTCGTTCTCGGCCGTTTGGCAATCTGCAGCGTCGAAGATGACAGAGAA
>JAKCPB010000927.1:0-84310 GCA_021442155.1 Cymbidium sinense
GGTGCTAATAATGGCGTCAGCATCACTTATGTCTTTTATACTTGTAAATGTGCATATGAAAAATGGATAAAAGAATCACTCCTTTCTACTTAAACAAAATCATGCCTACATGAAACATTCCAAATTTGCTTAAGCAAAATCTCTTAGCATTTATCATTAAGGTGTACTAAATACTTGCATTGCATGTATAGGTATGCTTATGATTCATCATGTGCATGGTACACATGTGAGAAAGAAATAAAATGTAATGTGTTTTGTTATAGTAATTCTCTTTACTTAATCTTAAAATGTCTTTCTTTTGAATAGTTTTATTTATGAAAAATATAAATTTAGGAGTAATTAAAACACATAATAAAAAATTCACTAAACAAAAATCAATAATGAATCTACCTTAGAAATCACTTAGGGTAGGGATGAAGAGAAGTTCTCCTCTCTTTTCCTCTCTTTACAACACTTAGTAATTAAGTTGGTTCATTCAAACCAAATTAAAATTATCAAATAAAAAGCAACCAAATCAACTAAACAACTTAAATGAGACCACCCTTCTAAGTTGAACCTTTTCTCACTTAGAAAATCCTAACCTTAAAGCCTAGCTATGCACACCACACAAACCTTACATGGCACACATTAGACTAAGTCGCCACTTCTAGTCCTATGTTAGGGCGGTGCATGGTTTGATGTTTATTTTTGTTTTATGATGTAATGTTTAGTGGTGAAAGAAGAATGAGAGGATTTAGTATAATCATTATCTTCTGTGGGGGATTACGCTTAAGGGGTGTTGTAATAAAAATATAACTACTTTTGCTGTGCAAGTTGCTTATAACCCTAAGCATAATCCAAAATAGGCTAGGTGGACTTAATTACCCATGTGTACAGTGCTCAGTCCAATTTGTTTATATACATACTTGGGAATGTGTGGTTTGTTTAGCTAATCTCTATTTTGCAGGTTTTAGTTATATTTACTTTTTCTTTTTCATGTAATTTTGCAATTAGAATTTTGGAATGATTGTTATGGGGGATTAGGATGAACATTGGTTATAAGATCACATCTTATGTATCATGTGAAGCCTTTGGAGTAACCACCTTCCAACCATCCAAAAGATGGAACTAAAATAAGAAAAAAGAAAGAAGAAAGAAGAAAATAAGAATGAAGACCCCCATAACATGAATTTCCTTACTTAATTATAATTTAATTCATTTGTAATCCAGGTTGTATAATGGTAGAGCTCGGGTACCCAATTTTTTTTTGGGTTTGTGTGGTGGTGCTCGATACACTTGGTTCTTTTATTCTTTTGTGATTATCTTTATAAAATGTGTGATGTTTTGTTTAGATTGTGCTTTAGAAATGACAACATTTTTCTAGTTTCTTCCTTGCTTGATGTATGGCCTAGATGACGATTAGGCACTTAGGGAAAAATAAATTTTCTATCCAATTAATCAACTCAAAAAAAAAATTTTAACAATTCATAACCTCACTAAAATCCTAGGACATAAAATCAAGATAAAAGAATTAGAAACCCTTTAGCTCAATGTTACCTTTTCTTGATAATATCATGCAAAAAAACATATTGATTCATTCTTAATTTGGAGGGCTTCCACCTATGCTAGAGAACTTGGCTTGACTTTTGAGAGCCATGGTGGAAACACACCTCCCCCATCTTGCTAATTTTTGCCCATGATCTAATTTTTCATGCATTAGGCATAAAAATCCTATAGCCTGAGTCAAATGATTGTCCAAAACTAAAAATAATATGTAATATGATTTGCATTACATTTATGTCATTTGAAGCATGCCCTTACATGATTTAGTTTCTTTAGGGAGTGTGTTTAAGGATTTAGCTTTATTCTAAATAAATAACAACCTGACTATCTTGCATAAACATAAGACTTGCCTACATGTATTTAAAATCATAGAAGGAGTTAGTTGGCAGCCACCCCCAGGCGGTTGTAAGTCCAACGGTCGGTTGGTTCATCCTCTTTTGTGGAGATGAACCAAATACACATTTTTGCTTTAGATTTAGACATACTTTGGCCCTCACCAAAGCTTCCTAGATTCAGGTTCTGAGGTTGCTCTTCCCTTTTCCAGGCATAAGCATAAATCCTCACCTCTTAGGCATTGTCATAACCTTGTATTATGTAATTATAAGCCCTAAATTTCTAATGAAAGTTCAACTCAAACAAGTAATTCACTTTCAAAATATAAAGCCCAACCATAGGATAGTTTGAGATGCTTGGTTTTTCTAGCATCATAAGTGTCTCCACTTATCTTCCTTTGGCTCTAAAAATAACTCCCTCCTCTTTGATCAATCTCATTTGATCTTCTAAAAATAAACCAATTGATTGATAGTCCTATCCTTGAAATCCTTGAAGACAATGATCATTTACCTTAATCGAGAGTATTCATATGGAATCTCATTCCTTAGGATGTAATTAATTATGGGAGCTTGCCTTCATAAGAAATTAATGAAATCAGTTTAAAATAAACTCTACTTTACTTTTTTATATAAAGAAGGGGAAGAATCTCTGGTACATATGAAGACCTATTATCCTTAGGAGTCCTTATTCAAGTTATTAGGTCCATTGGAGGGTGGTGATTTCTATCTTTCAAGATAGTACACCTCTCCTCAATGTTGTACTCGATTACTCTAATAAGAACATATTCGGATCTATCTGGTGTCCCAACCAAAGATGCATATTTCAATTTTCATTTATCCTCTTCAAAAAGGATAGATGAAGATGGGAATATTTTACTACAATGGACTTCAAGCTTTTAGCTCTCTTCGAGCAATCTCTCAAGTTTACTTCTAGCTTTCTCATCCACTCATGATAAGAATATGGTCCTATTTATAGGATAATGAGAGGGGCATTATGATAATTATAGACAAAATACAAAAACACTTCATCGGACTATTCATATTAATTCCCTCGATGACATATAATTTTTTGATGATTTAACCATCCAAACAACCTTCAATTTGAGTGACTTTAGGCTCATTGAATTCGTTTGTCGAGCCGCTCGATTTGACTATAAGCACGTCAAATTTGGAGATCATTTGATCATCCAATTAGTTTCATAAAATCTTCATATATGCTTTTGGGCTTGATTTGAGCTTATTTGGACCGATTTAACCCAATTTTAGTATTGACAGGCTCATCTCATCAAGACGTTCAATTTACTTATAAATTATAATTTATATTATTTTTAAAATAATCTTATTAAATTAGATATTTTTATTGCCTCAATATACATATTTAATTTAATAAATTTTATTATGTTATATCAAATATATACACAAATGAGGCTTTAATTGGACCGGAAGCAAAGCTGTATTGAATTTGATAGCTCATTTACGAGCAAGAATTAAACTTGATAGCTTACTTATAAACATGAATGAAATAAAGTAGCTCATTTAATAGCATGAATAAGAGTCAAACAAACATGAACTGGTATAGCTTTGTAAACTCTTCTCATGCAAGAACACCATTTGATGATCTATCCGTGAGCAAGAACAAAATTGGACAACTCACCATAAGCATGAAAGCAATCTTCAAAGATTATTTAGACCTTGCATTTAAACTCAGGGTTTAAGCACACTGAATCTACAATGCATTTAAGTATTTATATTTAAGCCAGAACAAAGTTCAAATGAAATCTGTAGGAGAGCTTACAAGATACGTGATTGTTTGTTTGCAAATAATGCTTGCAAATCACTTAACAAAGGCTTCTGTATGTCTTAAAATAACTTGATACTTGAGTCCTTAACGTTAAAATGTGTTTTATTTAATTTAAAATGTATATGACATGCACTACGATGCATTCCATATTTAAATCGCATGCATGAAAATCGATGTATTAGAATGTGTGCCAACAATTTTTTAAAAAAAAAAAAGCTTTGCACATATTTTGACATAATCTTGCACTCTATTTTAGCTCTGAAACATGTGCTAATAATCAAAAGTTATAAATGAAATGAATATTTTACATGTTACGAGGCAGCTATACATTCTAATCAATGCAATCAAAATGCACAATATGAATAGATGAGTTTTGCAAGCATTTCGGGGAAAACTACTTCAATTCAAATGCCCCAAAATGTGTGTAAGTAGTTTATTGAAATAAAGTTTGCACATATCTTGATGCAAGCTTTATTTAAAAAATATATTGAGCTGAATTGTGACAGGTGATCAACTGAAGTCATTTATTGGCACGTATTATGAGGTAGTCATAAACTCTTAATTGTAATCTTGATATTCGTGTAAATAACTAAGATGATTATTATATGCATATCATGATATAAAATAAATTTAAGTATAGTGTCTCAAGAGGTGTGCAAGTGCTCTGGAGTGATTTGTATATTTTACGAGGAGCATTTTAAGTCTAACCTCAATTGTCTCGTAAAATATGCAAATTTTATAAATTATAGAAAATTCAATGAAATTAAAAATAAAACTAATATGTGCCACTTTATCTATATGGTAAAGTTATAAGTCTCAATTAATCAATCTAAGTGTACTTATTAGGATCAAAGTTAGCAAGATTTATCACAAATCAGATGTTCAATTACTAAACAAGACTTCATTCATACATTTGCATACGATCAACAAAAGTCTTAATAAAAAAATTCATATTCAAAATTATAAACTCTCTATTTCAAGGTGATAAATACATCCATATATTTTAACTATATATAGACTGTTTTCTCTATTGGCCAACAAGTAGAGTTGATATGGTCTATATCCCTAGTGATGGCTATATTAATTGTAAAGTTCAATCGGACGGGATCACTATTAAACTCTCTTTATAAAAGTTTAATCAACATTAATTAAACTCACTTTATCAAGAGATCAATGCCAAATTTTTATATCCCACATGATTAACATAATTTAAAAACTTTATTTCAACTTAGATAATAACACTACTTTAACAAAGAATTCAAAGCCAAGCTTTACAGTTAAGTGACAAATGACAGATGGTCTCCGTCTCTTATCGCTCGAGAGGAGATAGATCACGGATCATTCCTTCTATGTGATTGAAATGAACAGTCCCAATCAAATCACACGTAGAATCCCTGATTTTTCCTTTAGAATTACAGATTTAATCATAACCATCCGATCTTAGATCGATGGTCAATGGGGAAATCGTGTCCGCCATAGTATGAGTCAGCTTCTCGATTTAACAACTTAAATAGTGAATCCCACCGCACCACCTAGAAAGCACGCCACGTTAGCAACCATGTGGCACCGATGAGATTAGGGCTTTAATTATATTAATTAATCCATTTTTAAGGCCAAAAATTCTAAAATTCATAAGGAACTATAGAAAAATCTAAAAAACACAAATGAGGGCTCATTTTAAAGGTATTTTAAAGGGGAATCCATTAAAATTATTATTAATTAATTTTGAATAGTAATTTATGCTTAATTAAAGTTTAATTAAAAATTTAATTAACCTAATTACTCTCGATTAATTATCTAATTATTCTCAAAGTTTCGAGATGTTTAGGGGATGCTCATCCAAATCACCCATAACACTAATCTTAATTTCTAATGCCTAACATCCAAGCTACGAAGCATACACCCTAATCTCCATATAAACAATACATCATAAAACAAAATATATATCACTCTATGCCCCTAACATAAGGCTAAAAGTGATGACTTAATCTAAAGTGTGTGTATTAAGGCTTGTGTGGTATGCCCTAATTAGGCTTTTTTATAATTTTCTAAGAGAAAATAATTTAATTTGAAGGGTGGTTTCACTTTAAGTGGATTAATTGATTTGTAAGTTTTGCTTAATGTTTTCTTTTGTTTCATTTGATTTACACTTAACAACTAAGTGTTATAAAGAGAAGGAAAGAGAGGATCACTCTCGTTTATCCCCACCCTAAGTCAAATCTAAAGTAAATTAATTGAATAAATTTTCTTTAGTGATTGACTTATTATATATTTTTAACTTAATCCTAGGTTAAGGCTCACTTTAAATAATACTATTCAATAAGAAAGGCATCTTAAGATTAATTGGAGTCAATTACTATCACACAACACATGTTTGTTCATTTCTTTCCATCATATACAACATGCACATGATTAAGCCCTAAGCATATACATGCAATATGTTTTTTTGGCACACTTAAATCTTGGATGCATAAATGACTTTTTTAGAAAAAGAGGACTCTCATTCATTAGCTAAATACAAAATCAAATATATGAAAGTTCTAAGTAAGTACTTCACCATTATTTTACCAAGAGAACAAGGTAGGAACCTTCATGGGGCTACTTGAAGCTATGCATCTTTGTCCACTAGTTATATACCCACTATTCTTAAATATATATGGATATATAAATAGCTATAAGAATAGAAAATCATGCAAAAAAATGGATTTAATTTAATTGATTTATTTGTTTGAATGAATTAAAGCTCTATTTAAATTCTAATATCAAAATGCAAAAGAATGAAATCAAATGCGTACGTCACCATTGTTAGCACTGTGGGAGTGAGGTAAAGACCTTTTTAAGGCTACTTAAAGCCTTGCATCCTCGAAATGTCCAAGCTAATATACCAACTAAGATTCATACTTATACAAATCAACATATGAATGAAAGAAAGAAACTTCACTTCATACACTAAGCTTATATTCACATGCTCCTCCTATGTATGTATAACTAATATCACAACATAAATAATTATTTATTAATAAGCTTTTGAAATTACATTTGAGATTTAATAGTGATAATAGCCACACATATTTTTAATTAAATCAACTCATGCAAATTTGACATAAAGGAAACCATTTATTTAACATATTTTTCAAAGAAATGAATGCATGACTAGAGGTGGCATATAACATTTTAATATGATTGGAAAGAAATAAAGACACACAAGTATGTAATTTCATTCAATCCAACTAATTCCTAAGGACAATAATATCAAATAAGTTTATTTAAAATAAACCAAAGCTTCTTAATGTCATTTTGATTTTATGTTTAACTTGATTAAGAGATGTGAGAAAGGTTTGGTAATCCTAATCCCATTCCCCAAATGTGTGAATTAATTTGATTTAATAAGAAGCAATTAGATGATTTTATGGATTGATTAAGTTAAGCATGGATTAAGTCAATTAATTAATCCTTACCTATGTTACCTTAAAATAATTGATTAAATAATCATGAGCTAATACAATATGCAAATACATTGAAAAGTAAGTGGAAATGCTACTATGAAATCAAAGGGGCCTAATGTAATTAGCTCAAGATCATTTAATAATTAAGCTAAAGGAACTATTTTAATTACTTTCATGATTTTCTTGCACATGTGAGCTAATCATAATTTCATTAAGCTACTTTAGGTTCTTGAACACCTAAAGCTCTACCCAAGATTATGACAAGAAAATCAAATTTAAATAGGTTTGAGTTTCATTAATTAAACCATTAATTCATCTCTATTTTAATTACTTGCCAAAGTTAATAATTATCTTTTAAAATGAAATGGGCTTAAGGGAAAAGGTTGGGAAGGAGGTTCCAATCTAATTCCATGAGCCACCTACTAACTTAAGCCTACTTTGATGTGTTTTGGATCTTAGTTTAGCTAATTAATTCATTACTTAATTAATTAATTAATAATCAGGACTTTAGTTGGAAAGACAGGGAAGATTATAGAAAAAATTAGGAGGGAGGCTCCAATCCACTTCCATAAGTTTCCTTATTGTCCAACAGAGGTTAGTGAGTTCAAATAATTAATTAATCATTGTTCATGTGCTTAATCACCTTTTAATGATTTTAAGGGAGTAATTAGGGCTTAATCAATCAATCCTCCTAATTTAACAAGTAATAAATCCCCAAAAAAAATAAGAGGAGGTAGAAGTCACCCTCTCAAATATTTTCAAAAAATTTAGGGTCAAACACTTGAGTGATTAGAGAATAAATAAGCTAATTAAGTTTTTAATTATACCATTACTAAGCTCTATTTACTATTCAAAATCTATTGGAAATTTTTTTTAAAATTCTTCTCTAAAATACCTTTAAATGAGCCACTATTTATATTTTTGGATTTTTCTACAATAGTTATGAATTTTGAAAGTTTTAGCATTAAAAATGGATTAATTAGCCCTAATTAAAGCCTTAATCCCATCGACATGTTTTTCACATCGCACAATGGGATTGGTTATTTAACTTATCACATTGCATGACTGAGTCAGTTGGCGGACACACTTTCTCATGGACTGTTCAATCTAAAATTAGATGGCCACGATTAATCCGTAGTTTAGAGGGAATAATCATGGGATCTAAAGTGATTTAATCATAGTCATCCACTCAAATCACATGAAATGGATGGCCCGTGATCTTTCTTCTTCACGAGCAGCGAATAATGAATGTCATCTGTCTTTCTCCATTCGATCTGAGCTCATCAAAGCTTGGATTGATTCCAAAATGATCTCACACCATCAAAGGAAGGAGAGGAACATATCCAATGGCTAAGATCACATCCAATGTAAGTTTTCTTCAAAATGGACCAACCAAATTTTACCTAGGCTTCAATTTTGAGAAATTACCTCATCGGAGCTCAAGACTGGCAGTGGAATCAATGGAGGTAGCTTTGCCTAGTTGAGGAAAAGCCCTGTTGAGAAGTTTAAACCTTGATTTGGGGTAGATCCCTCAGACAACCAACCCACACACTTGGAGCTTCGATCTTGATTGAACTCAAGCTTCTGGTGGCTTTGGAGCTTGAGAAGAATTTATTCTCACTCATCTACGTCCAAGGAAGGTGTGTGCAAAGTTGATTGAAGTTTGGGGAGGATTGAGCAAAGGGAATTTGGAATTGGTCACCCCTATTTCAGTTTGATGTAAAATTAAGAAAGGAAATAATGGGGGAGCTTAGGAGCTTGAGGATTATATGTGGGAGACTCTCTTTAACTCTCTCTAGCTCAAATGAGGGTGAATGATGTAATTCCCATTCAAATTGAGGGGGTATACCCCCTCAATTACTGAGGTGGATGAATGGAATTCAGTCCCATTTTCTCATTGGCCAAGCGTTGTCAGACCGACAAACTTGTCTCCATCATGTCCATGTGGCTCGCCAGGAGTGGGGGAAGACTTGTGAGGTGACTCAAGGTCTGTTAAGGGGGGATTTCTTTTCCTTCATCCATAGGGTACTCGGTTTGTATGGGAGGTGAGTCAACTCACCTCCCATGGCCAACCTAGCTTGGGTTAAGTGGCCTAGGTGGGTTAGGTGAACCCTCATTTGGGTGAGTGAGGGCTGCCAAAGTGATGGTAGAGTGGACTTGTCCATTTATGGGTATAATCCAATGTGAAGAGGTTTGTCCAATGGATAATCCCCTTGGGTGGGGTCCACTTTACTTTTGGGCAGACTTTGGGTTGACCTAGGGTCAATTTGGGTCGGGTTTGGTCAACCACCAAGGTCCCATGTGTTGGTTTTATGGGTTTTGGCTTCATTTGGTCAAATGGGTTCATATGGGTTCATGTTGGATTGGGTTCACCAATTGGTCAAATTGGGTCAAACCAAGACTAAGGTGAGGTTCAAATGATAATTTGAATACTTTTATTTCAAGTGGTTTCAATTAATTTGACTTAGGTTTGATTTTGGCTCACTTGGATTCATATAGGTCAAATGGGCTAAGTTAACCAATTTGACCAATTTGACCCAATTTGGTTGGGTTAGGTGTTGGTTCATGTTCAATTGGTTAATTGAAAATGATTGTATGTTTTGGTTTGGATCAATTTGGGTTTAATTTTGATTTTGGCCAATTTGACCTTTTAGATCAATTTGTGCTAGGTTGGGTCAAGTTAACCAATTGGTCAAATTGGGCTCAACTATGGCTTTGGTGAAGTTCAATAAATGATTTGGAATGAACTTGAGCCATTAGTTACAATCAATTTGGATTAAATTATGATTTGACCCATTTTAACTTTTTAGGCCAATTTGGGTCAACTTGGGTCAAATGGCCAATTGAGTTTGGTTTGGCTCAATTGAGGGTTCGGTCATGTTCAAACATTGATCATGAGTTAGTTTGAATCAATGGTTTCAATCAATTTGGTGTATAGTGGATTTTTGCTTGTATAGGTTTCATTTAGACTAAAGGTTGACTTGGTCAAAGGACCAAGTTGACTTGGTTTGAGCCAATTGAGGTGATTGATCATCCAAGGGTGACTGTTGATCATGATATGTGATTTTGATGGGCTTGGTCCAATTCAATTTGGGTTAAATTAGAACTTGGCTCAAAATGGTTCTTTAGGTCACTTTGAGTCAAGTGCACCTAAATGGGTCAATTGGTTTAGTTTTGGCTTGATTCAAATTTAGTTGAACTCATATATGAGCTTATGATTGAATTATAAATCCAACTGTAATCAATTTGGGGTATAATGGATTTTAGCTCATTTAAAGTTTTCAAGTCAAAAATGCTAACTTGGGCTTGACGTGGGTTGGCTTGAGTTTGGTTTGACAATTGTAGTTTATGTTTATATTTGGATAAGTGATTGAAGGAATCATTCATTCAAAAGAAAATCCATTAATTTTAGGTTGATTTAGATAAGATTTAGCCAAGTCCACAGAATTGGCTAAAATGCTTGAATTTAGCTTTGGTTTAATTTTGGATTTGGTTTGGCTATTTGAATTTATATTTCATTTATATTTAGAAATATAAATGTAGATATAAATGATTCATAAGAAAATCACTTGAGTTTGGAGTGATCTGGAAGCAAATTTGACCAAACTCATGGAGGTAGGTCAAAAGGGCTAAGGAGAAAATCAATTTAGTTTGATTTTATTTTTGTCATCGGATGGTGGGTTTCATTTATATTTGTGAATATAAATGAATAAATAATTGGTTTATAAAGAAACCAATTGATTTGGGATAATTTGGGTTATGATTTGATTAAGATTATGGAGGTAGGTCCATGAGACTTAATGGGGGAAATTTGGACTTGGAACTGATTTGGGTTTCAATTATTTGGAACTAAGTTTGGATTTAGATTTCATTTGATTTGAGTGATTTAATTGATCTTTGAAAATATTAATTTAATTAGGATCGATTTGAATTTGGCTAAGGCTAAGTCCACAAGATGAAATCAAAGGGCTTAGAGATGGTTTTAGATTCAATCATGAGGTTTCATGGAGAAACCTTGGGTTTGAATTTGATCATGAGATTGATTATGAGTTTTGGATTTTTGGTTTGGGTTTGGTATGAATTTGTCTTTTGGTTTGAAAAGGAAAGCATGGAATGGGTTTAGGCTATAGGGTAGGCAAGTCTTTCTAAGTTCTTAAGCAATAACTTATTCCTATGGCTGACCCTTCTAAGTCTCTAGGCTTAGGTTAGGTATTCACCTAATCACTAAATGTGTCTTAAGAATGAGCTCTTAGTGTCTATAAGAGTCCTAAAACTATAATGAGGAAGTTGAGAACTCACCCCAAAAGTATGGTCAATAAAGGACCCTCTATGGGGTGGTGTAACCGATAAGACATAACGACATATCGCAGAGAAGATCAACAATGTCAAGGATCATAAGCAAAAAAATGACCTACCCTTAAACCCAAAAAGAAGAAGGAATCAAGATCTTAGCTCAATGCAACTCAACTTATGCCAAGGGAATAAGAGAGGAAGAAATGATCCATTGAGGGATCAAGCATGTGAACCTTTTACTAGGGAAGCAGGTTCAGGTTATTTGGGTTTGATTTGCTGAATGTATCCACCGGAGATATGATTTGGTCAGGTTTGTAGAATTTAAGTTTTTATTTAAGCTCCATAAAGAGGACTAAATTGGTTTGCGCCTCGCTGGGGAGAAATTTGATTTCATCTAATTGGTGGGCATCCATTAGGGATGAGAATTTGATTTGATTTGTTTATGTTTTGAGGCTCCACTAGGGAGAGGATGGTGGATTTGATTTATTGGTTTTTGTTGGTTTAACATCTGCTAGGGATAATAGTGGATGGATTTAATTTACATTCCACTAGGGAATGATGGTTGTTTTGATTAAAAAGGACCTTGTCGGTGTGTGGTGGATCCACTAAGAAGGGGCTATATCTCCTATCTAAGATTTACAAATCCAAAGGAAAAATCTACCAACCATGAGGTAGGACTGATTGCCTTTCGGTGTGCAATGGTCAAGTCAAGAAGAAAGCTTATAGACTTATATCCTCCTAAATAAGGAACCACTAGGGTGATCGATTAAGAGCACAACAAATCAAACCTGACCTTGGGCGACTATTGAGTGAATGTCACTATGGACTCATATCAACTCAAAGATAATAAGAATTAAATTCATTTTAATTTAATAATGGACCCTGTCAGTCTATGATGGATCAACTAAGAAAGGGCTAATATCATCCTAGTCCTATCTTAAATTTACAAATCCAGAGGGACAGTCTACCGGCCGCATGGTAAAGCAAACTAACCTAAGGGGTGTCTTTCGATGTGCAATGGTCAAGTCAGGAAGAAAGCTTATAGACTTACATCCTCCTAAAAAAGGAACCACTAGGGTGATCGGTTGATAGCACAATAAATATAACCTAACATAGGGCTGCCTGTCATGCTGGAGAGAATGCGTAATAGGCCTATATCTTCCAAAGCAAGGATGACCACTGAGGTGACTCATTAGTGGCACAACAAGTCGAACCTGACCTAAGGGCGACTACTGAGAGAGTTCTGACCTGGGGACTTATCTCAACTCAAATGTAGTTAGGATATTCTTATAAGGAGTCTTCCTAAGACTACCCTAAAGATAGGATGTTTACTTCGAAAAAGGTATCGCTAGGGGTGTCCTCCTAAGCCACAAGCTAAAATATATATATTTATTTTATTTTTATGTTAACATGGACCCTGTTGGTGTGTAAGGGACCATACTGAGAAAGAGCTTATATTTGCCTAGTCCTGTCTCAGACTTATTGGACCAAGGGAGAATCTGCACATCCGCAAGATGGTTCTCCAACCACAGGGGTGGCTACTAGGAAAGGGGGACTGTCCAATCAAAGAGTAACCCGTGTAGTGTCTAAATGGGGTTGCTAAAGATGTGACCCAAATAGAGGGGATTTATCCTAGACCCTGTAAAAGAAAGCCTACAGGTATATGGTGGCCAACTCTGAGAAAAAGCTTATAGACTTACATCTGCCATGAGTGGTGTATCCACCCGGTGGCTCGCTGTCAGTATAACGATAATCAACCAACCTAAGGTTCCCTTCAATTTGAGATGTTCAATCAAAGAGGAAGGCTTGTAGACTTACATCTTTACATATGGAAATGATCATTAGGATAATCTGTCATCAGCAGGATAAGTGATATACGATCTAGGGGGACTAGCAAGTAGGGAGTCATGTGTAAGGACTAGACCCAATCTTAAAGTAGTTAGGAGGAAAGGAGGCACTAGGGGACTTATTCTAAACCTCAAATATACTCGACCCAGTCAGTGCTCATTGGCTAGTTCAAGAAGAAAGCATGTAGGCTTACATCCTCTTAAACAAAGTCAACATGGGGTAGCTTACTGGCTGCGTAGTAAGGCCTACCAAACTAACAAGGCACCCATTGGTTTGTAATGGTCAAGTTAGGAAGAAAGCTTGTAGACTTAAATCCTCGAGATAAAGAACCACTGGGGTGACACACTAGTAAGGTAGCATGTTAGCCCGACCTAGAGTAGCTAATGAATGAGTGCCACAGGGGGCTTTATCCTTCATTAAAGTAGCCTGAGACAAAAGATATGTTCTTATTTTATATGTGGTGGTGTGTAGTTTGTGTTGGTACTATGTTACTAAAGGATAGGATGCTACTTGGGTTCTTACACCTACCCTAAACATGTCGTGATAGATTCACATGCAAATATATTTCTCATCGATATGAAGAAATGGAATTTGAGATGAAAAGAAGTTTAATTGATAATTGTTTTCAAACCAGATTTATAGATAGTATTTCCTTAGGTAGAGCCCGTTGATTGGAAGCATTGGGTGCTCTCCCTTACAATTTATGAGTTAACAAGATCCTCCCTGGTAGGCCTTCCTTATGGCAAAAAGGCCTTCCTAAGTGGGTTTAAACTTGCCTCTCATCTTTTGATGGGCAACAATTGATCTACTTAGAACTAAAAAAAGCTCTCCTACTTGAAAAGTTCTAGGATGGACCAACTTGTTATGATCTTGAATCATTTTATCTTTATACAACTTGAGATTCTGGCATGCCCAGAGATGTCTCTCCTCCAAACTGTCCAGCTCTTCTAATCACAACTTGGTGTTCTTCTCTGTGGTAATCTTGATACCCACAACTATCCTTAGTGATGGGAGTTGGACTTCTAAAGGTAGAATGGCTTCAGACCCATATACTAAAGAGAAAGAGCTAGATTGAGTTGGAGTCCTACATGTGGTGCAGTATGCCTACAATACTTCAACTAACTTCTTATTCCATTATCGCTTGTTATCGTCGAGTGTATTCTTCAATATTTGGATGAGAGTCTTGTTGAAGGCTTCTGCCAAGCCATTTGCCCTCGAGTAGTAGATGGTGGAATATCTACAATTTATATTGTGTCTTTGGGAAAAGTTGTTGATTTTAGTGCTCTTGCATGTAGTACCATTATCAGATATAATTCATCGAGGCACCCCGAACCTATAAATGATATGGTCCTTAAAAAATTGGAGCACATGCTGAGTTGTAACCTCTCTGAATGGGATTGCCTTCGCCCACTTTGAAAAGTAGTCGGTGGTAGCTAGAATGAACCAATGACCCCTGGAAGAAGGAGGATCGATTGGACCTACTATGTTGATACCCCAACACTCAAATGGCCATGAAGCCAATGTAGGATGTAGAATGTTGGGTGGTTGATGTAAAACCACATCGTGCACGACATTGGTGGCATCTCCTAGCTACATCCATGCAGTGATCATCGAAGGCAATAGTATCCTAGTCTCTTGATCTTGGCTTTCATCTTCAGACCAGATTGATGTTCTCTGCACAAACCTGAATGCACCTTGGTCATGATCTTATGGGCTTCATGTTTGTTTAAATAACGTAACCACATATGATTGAAAGATCGCCGATACAAGGTGACATCCACGAGAGCATATGAAAGGGTTCTCTGCTTCACCTAATGGCTAATGACTTCCCTTGAGGTAGTTTGCCTATATTTAGCTAATCCATGAATGGTTGCCTCCAATCTAACTCATCATCCTTTTTGGCAATGGAAATCTCTCCATTAAGAGAGAGTCTCTCGATGAGTTCAACATCAATAAGAAATAAGACTTGTCTATTTTGGATTGTTATTGGTTTGGACTCATCTTCTGGACATGCCAACTCTTTGGCCAACTTGGCTAATGCATCTGCTACTGCATTCTCTCCTCAAGAAATCTTGTACATGGTAACCTCTGGAATTTGAGCCAACAACTCCATAATGTACTTATGGTAATGATAGAGCTTAGGCTTTAGAACTTTGTAAGACCCAGTGATTTGATTGATAACTAATTGAGAATCCCAGAAGATGTGGATACTCTGGATGCATAGTGTAATGGCTAACTCTAAATCGACAATCAGAGCCTCATATTCGGCTTCATTTTTGGTGCATGGATTGGATAGATGATATAGAATCTCATCATCACGTCTAGAGTTAGGTGAACTAAGAACCCTTGCCTTTCTTAGAAGTGTAGATCATGGTTCTTCTCCTTTCTGAAAAGAAGCTGCACCATCAAAATACATTTCCCAGTGGAGAATGCTAATGTCCCCTAAGTTAATGATTTTTCATCAGGGAGGTGATCACTAAGCGGGGAATCAATGGGAAGTGGGTGTGCTGCTAAGAAATTTACTAGTGCTTATCCTTTCATTACACAGAGGGGTACGAAAGTGATGTCAAACTATAATAAAATCATGGATAAATGTACCAACCATCCGGATAATGTCAGCCATGTCTTGAGATATTAAAGTGGGTTAATCCTAGAGATCAGGTTCACCTTATGAGAAAGCATGTAATGCCATGGCTTTTGGGATGCAAAGATTAAAGTCGCAAAGGTTTCAATAGGAGGATAATTTACCTCAGCAGGGATTAGATGATGACTAAGATAGTAAAGTGCATTTTCTTTTCCTTTGTCATTGGTTTGGGCCAACAAAGTGCCAAGGGACTAATCTAAAATAGTGGTATATAATATCAATGGCTTGCACGCAGGGGCTATTGGAGGCATCATCAAGTAGTGCTTGATATCTTTGAAGGCATGTTGGCACTTATCATCCCACTTGAACTTGGCATCCTTTTTGACAAGTGTTGAGAATGGTTATATTCTTGATAAGTTGGAAATGAAGCATCTCGAGATATGCTAATTGTCTTTGAAATGATCTGAGTTAGAATTTTAGGGGGTGGCATTTCTAATATTACCTCAATCTTCTCTAGATCAATTTCCATTCCACACCACCATACAATAAACCCAAGGAATTTTCCTATAGCTACTCTGAATGCACACTTCAAGGAATTTATTTTAAGGTTATATTGCCTTAACCATTCAAAAACTACTCTTATTTTTGACTATAATATCATCTACATAACATTCAACTTGATGATGAATGAGTTCATCAAAGATCTAAGTCATGGCTTACAGGTATGTAGCACCGACATTTCTAAGGCCGAAAGGCATGACCCTATAGCAAAAGATTTTGATCAGGGTTCAAAACATAGTGTTCCTTTCATCCTTAGGGCCATCTTTATTTATTATAACTAGATAATCCATCCATGAAAGAGAAGATTGCATGAGATTAGGTAATGTCCACCATTAGTTCTGATATTGGTAGTGGAAATTCGTCTTTTGGACATGCCTTATTTAGATCCCAAAAATTGATGAATATGTAAATTTGGCCATTTTTTTTCTCAATTGGGATGACACCGCCAACCGTAGGATATTTTTCTTCCGATAAAGCCAACATTGATCAATTTTTTGACTTCAAAAATGACCTGTTGTTCAATGTCTAGTCTCATGCGTCTAGGAGCTTCCTTAATAGGCTTAGCACTAGGCTCTATTACTAGTTTGTGGACTACTATATCAGGAGATAAACTAGGCATTTCTTTTGTAACTCCATGTGAAGCATTCCTTAAACTCAATCAACAGCCAACTAAGTCATTGGTTTTAGTATCATTCAATAAAGAACTGATGTATGCCAGACGTGGATTATCTTCAGTCCCTAAGTTGATTTCTTTGATGTCATCAATGGTTTATCTGATCTCCTCTTCAAACTTTGACGGTGAATCTTTAACTTCAAACTCATTTAGATCATTTGAAAGTTTCTAATCACACATTCTCATATGAGTTAACATGATTTGAAAAGAAGCTAACATACTCCAAAAGATTGGTGATGTTAGGCAATGGTTGTCATCATCAACTGGACCCACTATACTGAATTCTAGTCTTGGTCTTGATTGAGGATGTCTACTTTGGTTATCCCATAACTTTTCAAAGTAGTTTGACCTGTGTTTAGACCAAGTATATGGGATTAATCCCTTCATTATTAAATTAAAAACATAAGACAAATACCAATCGAAAGGAAATTGTATTAAATCTTTATAAGAATTATCCACAAGTTGTACATCAACTTCCAGACTTGAGGATGATGCTCCAAAAAAGAACCTATGAGTTTTACCATATGTTGATGACTTAGGGGCTTCCATAACTACTAAACCCTCAACTTTCTAGAGAGGAAAGTGGGGTTAGAGCTAAGATTCTCAATTGACTCCTGACTCTCTCATATGCAGACTTGGATACATTTATACTTTGCTTTGGAGTCCGGTCTTCATCATTATCATGCTCAAATGTTAATTTGAAAGGGAGTTACTACTGAGAAGAGCTGGCTGGTGTGCTAACCATATAAGACTCATCCATTGAACTATATACTTAAGTCTATGTGGATAACAGGTGTACTTCTGGTGGTTGGGACATTCCTCCTATTAGGTGGCCAATAGGGAGGCTTTCCACTTCAGAGGCTGCCTTTAAACCATCCTCTGCCTCTACCTGGTGAAGATCGGACCATCATACCCATATGTTCGAATGGAGTAATGAATTGTGGGTGGAATCTAATGTTAGAGTCTATATCTTCCTTGAGTTCATGTCTAGCTCTCTTTCATTTTTTTCTATTTCTTTTTCTCTTTCATTTTTCTTTTTCTTTTTCTTTTTCTTTTCTTTCTTTTTGTCCCTCTTGGGGATCTTGACTAGATTCACAAGAATGGACTTATTGATTTTGGTGAAAAAATAGGCTACATCTTCATATATACCGACCTCATGAACTGTGAAGGGTTTGAGATCTCCTTTGACATAGTACTCAATTCCACCTCTCATGAACTTCATGCACTGATGTAG
This sequence comes from Cymbidium sinense, assembly GCA_021442155.1. Lineage (NCBI taxonomy): Eukaryota > Viridiplantae > Streptophyta > Magnoliopsida > Asparagales > Orchidaceae > Cymbidium > Cymbidium sinense. The sequence goes on from JAKCPB010000927.1 coordinate 18,315, forward strand.
AGAGGATGAAACTGTATTGTTTATGTGTATCCATGATCTCCCAAGAAAAGCATTAAAAGATGTATTTGAGTTTATGTTATGAAACTTGGCTTCAGTCTTCTAATCATCTATCTCTAATAGCAAAACTATGGAGCCTAAGGCCCTCTCACCTTGTTTATTGAATCCTCTCAACATCATCATCTTTTTTTGAAGCTTGGAGATGTCAATCCATAAGTAAGCAAGGGTTCTTAAACTCATAATGTTGAGTAATGTACCTTGGTCAACCAGAACTCTTGATAATTTATATTTGCAAATGTCCACTCTGATATGAATAGGGTGGTTGTTCTTGGTCATTCCTAGAAGCACTTCATCACTGAATATAACACCTGAGATTTCCTTTGAGTTATGTGCCTCCTCTTCAGTAGTAGTCATCTGAGCTAAGCATATCTTTAGATCAAGAAGAGCCTTGACTAGAGATTCTCTCATCTCTTTGGATAAGATAAGAGCGTCATATATGCTTAACTTAGTTGAAACATTTCTAAGATGTGCCAAGATATTCTAATCAACTCTAACTTGGTCCTCCACAAGCATATCCATAGGTGGAGCATCCTGTGGAGGGGTTATTTGCTCATTAGAACCAATGACTTGTATACCCTTATCCTGAGGTGGTACCCTAAGAGGTAGAACTTTGCCACTGTAGGTTGACTTTAGTGACTTCTTGAAATGATGAACTTGTGGAAAGTTCTACCTACTCATTAGGTATACATATAGCTTCTCCTATGGGATCCTTGGAGTCAGTTGACTCCAAGTCAACCTCAAGAGGTGAACCCAACTGATTCATAAAGGAAAAATTTATTTCTAAATTAGAAGATAGTGAATCAAAATGATTAGAGCTATTGTTGTTATTTTCTAGACTTGGAGAGTTTTCAAGAGGAATAAAATCTAAAATATCGAAAGTGGATAAGATGTAAGTGAAAGCTATCTTGATTGATTTCTTTTTGGGTGGAGATACCTGAAAGAAATCCAATAAAGTAAATGTGGTAAGAGATTTAATGCCCTTGTCTGCTGATACATTGCTCCTGTTGGTAGAAGAGGTAGTTGAGGAAGAAGTAGTAGCTACAACTGTGGATGGAGTGCTAGACTTAGATGGTGGTTGCACTACTAAACTATCCCAGGCAAGTAAGGTGGACTGCTGATGCCACTGATAGGCAGTCACCTTCTTCAAGTTGTCTTTGGCAACTTGCAAACCTTCCTTGGTGTTGGAGGTTTAAGCTGCCTCAGGCACCTATAAGGAGAATTTCTTAATTTTAGAAATTATCTTTTTAGAGGTTTAGGATAAGACAATATCAAAACCTTCTTTTGTCTTAAGAGGATCATAGGTTTCCCCAAGAATTACCCTAATCAAATTGGAAGGTTATTTTAGTAAGTATTCCTAAGGGATGAATACGACACCTGACTTGTAGCTACGCTTAAGCCAGTCCTTAAAAGTAATACAATCCTCTAAGACATGACTAGTCATGTGGTGGTAGGGGAAATAGTTAGGATCATTACTCTTGCCCACTTCATCCGACCTCTCGGGCTCTGATAATTGAAAGTCAAGTTTCTTTAAGAGATTCTTAAAGAATTTTCTAATAACCTCCCTCTTGAATGAATATGGTATATTCAATCTATCAGCAAGTGTAGGTGGGTAATAGCTACTTAGCGGGGGATAGGTGTACCCAGCTGGGTAGGTTGCTGATGTGGTGGGAATGGACATTATGGTAGCTGATATAATTGCCGAGGTGGTGTCATAGGAGGTGGCAAAGGAGGCTACTGAGCATAGGGTCTCTCATACTGGACTCTGGCTAGCTTCTTTCCTCTATCCATTGACACAACTTTCCCTGGCTTTTTCTCGAACACCTTCTATGGCTTGGGATAAGATGATTTGTCAGGAGAGGGAAACTATTTTGCTCTTGTACGTTACCTGCCTTGTTGATTACTTTCTCAAATATCCAGATGGTAAAGCCCTTAAGCATGAAGGCGACTGGGCCATGAATATTCTTGAAAACAATCTCAATGGCATGTTTTTAGGATAGCTGTGACTCACATTTCATGCTTAGGTTATGCTAACTAAGAATATAATCAATAGAAGACTCATTAGGAACTTATTTTGCTATAACAAGATCGCATATAGTCACTCTTTGATGAACTTCAACAAACCTCTTGATGAAAAGGTGCTCCAACTCAGCAAAAGTCCCTATCAAACTATTATGCAGTTTGGCATAACTATTAAATGCAACCCCTACTAGGTTGCTGACAAAAAGTCTAAACAAAGTGGGTCACTACCACTAGTGTTGCAACAGTCTGCCCTGAAATGTGCAATGTGCTGAAGGTTGCCACTACCATCAAAGTTCTTGAAGGAATGTGGTACAAAACCTTTGGGGTGTTGAACTATATCAAATTTCTTCGAGTTTGATCTACACATTGGAATGGATGAGCTCCCCCTGGATTGCACCATTCCTTCCTTCACATGCTACTCTACCATGTGCTTGATATCTTTTTCATGCATGGAGGTGTGATTTGTAACCTTCCTATGCAAGTAACCAAAGATCATCATCTGGGGATGCATCTAGGATAGTCTCGGGTTTGTTGGCAACCATAAAAGAAGGCAGTGAAACTGGGACAAGGTTCTGCAAGGTTGAGACTGCTGCTATCAACTCCTCAATTTTCTTCTCCATCTTGTTAATGTGATCATTTTTCTATTTAAGCTGGTGAAGGAGGTACTAAGTCAAGTGAGAAGTGTCACCTTTCTTGAGCACAACACCTTCCTGGCTAACTTGATCCCACTATAAGGATTCCTGAGTGTCAACCATATGGACCTCAGCTATGTAATCCAACATGTCATCCTCATCAAGATCGAAGGTGACCCTATCCTCATCTTGATCTAAATGGTCACTCTTGAGAATTTGCCTCTTCTTCGCAAAGTAGTCCATTAATATGTCATCTATCGATCAATCTACTATGCCTGGCTGGACTTGGATGAATACCCGCTAACTGTTAGTTGTAGGACTATACTCCTTTGCCTCAATGTAATGGACACTGCTTACTATCAAAACTTCTCACTGGGAGGATCAACTGCCATGGTGACTGTGTCTATGTCTAGTCCCCTCTCTATCTCTGTATGCTGTGTTGGTGGTGCGATGATGATGCTCTTGGGTCGCCACTCCGTCCTGACCATAGTTAAAGTAGGAGAAGGAACAGGAGCTCAATCTCATTTTAACAAGTGAAATAGATGGAGCAGGATTTTTGGGCTATAGTCGAATCACTAGATGGGAAGGTCTCTCCTCGGATGGGGGCTTTTGAACCTTATCAAGAATGATAGATGCTGCGAGCTAAATGAGTGATGGTGGATGGCGAGGGGAGTGATGTGTTGGTTCTCCTTAACTGGAGATCTCCTCCTCTAGTGGACTGCATCGAGAAGAACAATAATGTTCAATGATCGGCCTTAATAGGGCGACAATCAAGAAAATACATCAAGGCAGAGATTTTGATAGCCTGACATTCCTCCATCACTTCCTCTTACCTGCCTAGGTAGATACTCGAGCCTCCATGACTCTCTCTTTATGAATCTAACCCCTAACACTCTGAGGGATCATGGATCTCAAATCGAACAAGTTACCAGACTCTAAGCATCCATATGCTCTATAGACTAGGCATAGAACAGTCCTAAGTCTAGCATAAGGCCTTAGATGCTCCCTAGCTAGTGTCTTAAAGTATGCTAGTGGTGGAGGAGAAGTAGCGAACCTCTGGTAGTCTTCCTCTCCATCTGAGAATGAGAGGGGGTGGAACTTTCTACCACTCAAAAGTGGAAAGGCCTCATGGGGAGAACCCTCTTTAGCAACATGGGAAGAGACATCGAGTTCTCTGGCTGCCCACTTATGATCCCACTTAATCTTTCAATTTTTATTGCGGCATTGGGTATGGGTGAGCAATGCAGAGCAGGAACTAGAACCTACTTCAAAAGTGGGGAGACTATCTCAGTGGCTAAGATAGCCTTTCCCTTTGGGGTACCCATTGAGGAGGTAGTAGCTCTTATTAGAGCTATGGTAGGGCAACTAAACGATCAGGTATTTAAACTGACACTGAACGGGGCATGGGAACCACTATGACCTTCCTCTTCCATGAGGGAAACTTAGAGTTGGATGGGATATCCAAGCAGATGAGTGGTGTGTCCCACCTCCTTCGACGGTTATGGGGGTTGTCCCCTCAAAAGTAATACAGGCCCCCTCGATGCCACAACCAAAATAGATTAGGTGCACAACATCAATCGTGGTGAGATTGTTCTGATCCAGGTCGTATCTACACCAAAAGGGAAAGAGAAGTTAAACTTTCTAGGAGCCATGATCACTACACTGATCAAGACTGAAAAGACTGACAGTACTGAAATCACTACATTTGTTGAAATATAATTGAGTCAAACCATTGCCTTTGATGCTTGCCATGAATCATTGATTTCTATATTTAACTCAGAATTTGAAACCACACTTAATAAATTTAGGTATGCTAAGTAGTGTTCATTGAATCTTGGAGAGATTTTTTATATATGGAGGAGAGACTTTGCCATAAGATTTTGATTCAGAACTCATACTCAACAATGTTAAGTAGGTTGGGCAGGGTTCACATATTTGGAGAGACCTATGAAGGTATTTGTATTATGTTTCTTGTTTGAAAATTTTAATTTTGGGTATGTGTATGTGTGTGTATATGGCGGAGACACCATGCGGATCTAAGGATATACTTATTGGGGTGATCAGGTACTACATCAAGGAATAGTGCACTATCCCGAAAGATAGAAATCTCTACCCTACAATGGATATAATCACCTAATAAGGACTCCTAAGGCATGATGGGTCTCGAATGTACTAGAGATTTTTTCCTTACTTTACATGGATGAATAAAGTAGGGTTTATTTAAACCGGGTTCTAAACTTTCTTATAAAGGCCCCTAGTTAATTGCATCCTAAGATAGGTGAGTTCCTTAGGAATACTTTTGATTAAAGTAGAAAATTAGTTTCTCAAAAGAATTCAATGATAGGATTATTAATAAATATGCTATATTTAGAAAATCAAGTGAGATAGATCAAAAGGAGAGACTTGTTATCAAAGACAAAGGAGATCAGTATGGGATGCACATGATATTAGGAAACCTCATAAGCATCTCAAACTATCCTATGGTAGGGCTTTATATATTTGAAATTCAAGAGAGTTATATGTTTGAATTGAAATTTTATTAGAAAGCTAGGACTTATAATCTCATAACACGAGGTTGTTGGAATTCTTAAGGGGTGAGGATTTATGCTTATAGTCTGAATGAAACAACTATCTCAGATCCAAAATCTAGGGAGCTTTGGTAAGAATCAAAGTACCGACCTAAATCTAAGATGGGTATATGATTTACCTCCACAAGAGAGGATAAACCACACCGCTGGACTTATAAAAGTGGCAGCTAGCTAACTCCTCCTACGTTTTAAATCCATGTGGCCAAGTCATATGAATTGCAAGATAGTTAGGTTATTATTATTTAGAAAGAGACTAATGTCCTTAAACCCACTCCCTAAGAGACTAGAGCATGAGTGGTATGAGTAATGACCTAGTCTAATGCAAATTTTTCAAATTTATTTATATTTGACACTTTATTTTAACAAAGGCTTTGGGATTTTCATATGTATAAATGTATGATGAAAATGAGTTATGAGCCAAATTAGAAACAATGGGTGTTTTCCACCACAAGAGATGCCCTCACAGGTCAAGCATTCCCCTATCGTGCAAGGATGAAAATTCTCTATTTTCAAGGAAGAAAGAATATGATATGCATATTATGAAGCATTCAATCATTTAGCTAAGGGATTACTAAATCTTTTAATTATCTTGATTATGTCCTAAGCTTTATGTGAGGTTATTAGTTATTTAAAAATTTAATTATGAGTTGTAGTTGGGAAGGAAAAATTAATTTTTTTCCTAAGAGCCTAATCGCATCCAAGCCACACATTAAAGCATCAATAGAGAAAGAAACTATAAGAGGCATGCAATTTCTAGTGCGTAATATAAACAAATAATTAAATAATCTATAAAGCTAATGCAAAAGAATAAAAGGCCGGTGTGGTCAGGTACGACCGTACAACCCGAAAAAAGAAATAAGTAGTTGAGTTCTACCCTTATACAACTTGGATTACAAAATAATAATTACAATTAAGGATGAATACATGCTATGAGGTCTTCATCTTCTTCAAATCTTTATGTCTTTTTTCCTTCTCTTTGCTTCTTTGATTTGGCTTACTTCAAAGTATCACATGGCACACAAGACATAGTATTTCTAACCAATGCTCATCCTAATTCCCCCATATCACTAATCCTAATTCCTAATTTTAAAATTACATTGAAATGGAAAGATAAATCTAACTACACCTGCAAAACAAAGGTTAGCTAAACATACATTCCACCCAAACAATTATGTTTATAATTTGGGCTTAGCACCCCACTTATGGGTAACCAAGCCCACATGTCCTAACTTAGATTTTACTTAGGGGCTTAAGCAACCTATAAAAAGATCATTTATATTTATTTTTGAGCGGCCCCTTAAGCATAATCTCCAATAGAACATATGGGTAACCAAGCCCACATGTCCTAACTTAGATTTTCCTTAGGGGCTTAAGCAACCTACAAAAAGAGCATTTATATTTATTTTTGAGTGCCCCTTAAGCATAATCCCCTATAGAAAACATGATTAAGCTAATAGTGGCCTAACTTTCAGTCTATGAAATATACACCCTAACATCCAGTCTAAAATAATACATCACAAAATCAAACATACATCAAACCATGCACCACCCAAACATAAAGCTAAAAGTGGTGACTTAATCTAATGTGTGTGTATTAAAGCTTGTGTGGTATGTCCTAACTAGGCTTTGGAGTTATAGTTTCCTAAGTGTTGAAAGATTCAATTTAAAGGGTGGTTTCACTTTAAGTTGTTTAGTTAATTTGCAAGCTTTTATGTAATATTTTCTTTTGTTTCATGTAACATACACAAAGTAACTCAGTGTTATAAAGAGAGGAAAAAAGAGTACCACTTTCTTTTATCCCTACCTTAAATCACATCAAAAGCCAATTAATTAATCAATTCTCTTTAATGAATGCCTTATCACATATTTTAATAAATCCTAAGTTTAGGTTTACTTTAAATAAACTAATTCTATAAGAAAGACATCTTAAGATTAATTAGAATGAACTACCATCATACGACATATGTTTGTTTATTTCTTTCCATCATATATAGCATGCATATGGTTAAGCCCTAAACATACCTATACATGCAATTTATATTTTAGCATACTTAAATGGTGAAAGTAAGCAAATGCATTTGGAATTGATGTTTCATTTGGTTGAATTATTTTGTCATATTAGTTTAAAGCTCTATCCAAATTCTTATCAAAAGCATAAGCAAAGAGCTTTAAGTTACATAATTAATCAATTCAACCACTTGAACAAAGTATGAATGCATGTTTCTTTTTTTATAGAAAAGGATATTTTCATTCATTAGCCAAATGTCCACGCAAATGTATAAGACTTTTAAGCAAGTAAGTTGCCATTGTTCTACACCAAGGGAGTGAGGTAGGAATCTCCTTAGGGATACTTAAAACTGTGAATCCTTGGGATGTCCAAACTAATATACCCATTATCCTCAGATGCATAAGGATGTATAAACAACTATAAGAATAAGAATCATACAAAAGTAGAATTATATATATATATATATATATATATAAGAATTTTATGTAGGTATGATGCCACTATTTTGCACCAAGGGAGTGAGGTAGGAACCCACCTTGGGGCTACTTAAAGCTGTGGATCCCTGGGATGTCCAGACTAATATACCCATTATTTTTAAATATATATGAATGTGCAAGTAACTATAGAAACGAAAACTATACAAAAGTTGGATTAAATTTAATTAATTTACTTGCATGAATGAATTAAAGTTCTATCTAAATTCTAATGTCAAAGATGCATAAGAATGAAATCAAGCAAGTACATCGCCATTGTTCTACACCAAGGGAATGAGGTAGGAACCTCCTTAGGAATACTTAAAGTTGTGTGTCCCTGGGATGTCCAGAATAATATACCTGCTAACATTCTTACTTATGCAAATCAACATATGAATATAAGAAAGAAACTTCACTTCATACACTAAGTTTATATTCACATGCACCTTCTATATATGTATAACTAAAGTCACAAGACATATTCTTATTTATTAAGAAGCTTTTGAAAATATGTTTGAGATTTAGTAGTGATAATAGCCACACATGTTTTTAATTAAGTCAACACATACAAATTTGACATAAAGAAAATAATTTTTATTTGATCAATTTTAAAAAAGATGAATGTATGAATCAAATGAAAAATAACACTTTAATATGATTGGAAAGAAATAAATAAACACAAGCATACAATCTCATTCAATCCAACTAGTTTCTAAGGACAATCACATTAAATAAGCTTATTTAAAATAAACCAAAGTTTATTAAAGCCACTTTTGATTTCATATTTGATTTGATTTATGTAATGTGGAAGAGGTTTGGTGGTCCTAATCCTATTCCCATGTGTATAAGTTTATATGATTTAATAAAAAGCAATTAGGTTGATGTTATGGATTGATTAAGTTAAGCATGGATTAAATCAATTAATTAACCCTTAACAAAGTCACCTTAAGGTAATTAATTAAATAATTATGAGCTAATATAATATGCAACCACATAGAAAAGTAAATAGTAATGCTCCTATGAAATGAAAGGGGCCTAATGCATTTAGCTCATAATTATTAATTAATTAAGCTTAAGGAGCTCACTTACTTACTCTTATGGTTTTCTCACACATGTCATCTAACCATAATTTCATTAGCTCTCTTAGGTTATTGAACACCCAAAGAACTACCCAAAAGTTAATTAGATAAGTTCTAGAATAATTACGATTTCAATTAATTTAGCCATTTAATTAATGAATTAAACCATTAAGTGATCCCAAATTAATTAATTTCAAGTCAAGTGAAATGAACTTAGGAAAAAGAATGAGAAAGAGGTCCCAATGTCATTCCCCTTACAATGGCCAACTCAAAGAGAAAGCGTAGCAACCTTACATCTATCAAGAGTGGTGCATCCACATAGTGGGTCGCCGCATAAAACACCAACCAAGGGTGTTTGTTGTGCAACAATCGCCTAGAGAAGGCGTAGACTTACATCCCCTAATACGTAACTGACAATTAGGTCTGTCCACTCAATAGGGGCTATCCGACTTAGGACTGCCCATCAGTGCATAAAAACTATACCTAAGAAGAAAGCATGGCAGTATTACATCTTCCAAAGTATGGATCAACTGATGGGGCAACCCATTGATAGTGCAATAGATCAACCTGACCCAAGGGCGACTACTAAGTAGGGAATAACAAAGAAGAACTAGACCCAGACTTGAAGTAGTCAAGAAGAAAGGAGCTATTGGGTGACTTACCCTAGTCCCCTACTTAACCAAGTCAGTTCACGCAGTTTAAGAAAAGGCATATCATAGTTACATCTTCTTAAATGAAGCCAACATGAGGATAACTTACCATCGCATAGTAAGATCTAACAAGGTACTCGTTAGTGTGAAAATCGAAATAAAGTATAGCACTTACATCTTCCTAATATACACACTAACAAGGTAGCATGTCAGCCCAACCTAGAGCAGTTAATGAGTGAGTGTCACAAGGGGCTTACTCCCACAACAAAATTGCCCAAGATAAAATATATGAGTTTATTTTTTATGTGATTGTGTGTAGTTTGTGTTTATGTTATGATGACACAGGATAGGACACCGCTTGGGTTCCTTACATCTACCCTAAACACATCATGGCAGATTCACAAGAAAAAGGTATTTCTCAACACAGAAGAGATGGAATTTGAGATGAAAAATTTTTTATTGATGATTGATTTGAAATAAGATTTGTGGATAATATTTTTTTAGGTATAGCCATTGATTGGAAGCATGTGGTGCTCTCCCTTACAATTTATGAGCTAATAAGATCCTCCCGGTAGGCCTTCTATGAAAAAGGGCCTTCCCAAGTGAGTTCAAACTTGCTTCCCATCTTTAGACGGACAAAAATTGGTCTCCTCAGATCTAAAATAAGCTCTCCTACTTGAAAAGCTCTACGACGGACCAACTTATTGTGGGGGCTTGAATCATTTTGCTTTGTATAACTTGAGGTTCCTGCATGTCTGCAAAGATCTCCTCCTCCAAAAACTTTGAGCTCTTATAACTATAACTGGTGTTTTTTTCTCCTTTGTGTTCCTACTACCCACAACTATCCTTAATGATGGGAGTTAGACTTCTAAGGGTAGAACTGCTTTAGATCCATATACTAAGGAGAATGGGGTAGATTAAGTTGGAGTCTTGTATGTGGTGTGGTAAGCCCACAAGGCTTCAACCAACTGCTCATGCCACTATCGTTAGTTGTTGTCGAGTATCTTCTTTAATATTTGGATGAAAGTTTTGTTGAAGGCTTCTTCTAAGCCATCTTCCCTTGGGTAGTATATGGTAGAATATCTCCAATTTATGTTGTGTCTCCGTGCAAAGCTATTAATTTTAGTGAACTTGAATGTAGTACCATTATCGAATATAATTTGTTGAGGTACCCCAAACCTATATATGATTTGGTTCCTATAAAATTGAAGCATATGCTGAGCTATGACCTCTTTAAATGAGATCGCCTCCACCCACTTAAAAAAGTAGTTGATGGCAACTAGAATGAACTAATGAACCTTGGAATAAGAGGGATTTATCAGACCCATTAGATCGGTACCCCAACACTTGAATGGCCATGAGGCCAATGTTGGGTCGTTGGTGTTGGACCACACTATGTATCTAACATTAGTGGCATTTCCTAGCTATGTCCATGTAGTCTGTGATAATCAGTGACTAGATGTATCCTAGTCTCTTGATCTTGGCTTTCAACTTCAGGCCAAAATGATGTGCTTCACATAAACCTGAGTGTACCTCGATCACAATCTTATGGGCTTTATGTTTGTCCAAACAACGTAACCACATATGATCGAAGGACCATCGGTACAAAGTGCCATCCATGAGAGCATAGGAAAGGGCTCTCTTCTTCATCTGATCTGCTAGTGACTTCTCTTGAGGTAATTTTCCTATATTTAGATAATCCATGAATGGTTACCTCCAATCCAACTCCTCATCCTTTTTTGCAATAACAACCTCCCCTTCAAGAGAGAGTCTCTTAATGAGTTTAGCGTCAACAAGGGATAAAACTTATTTATTTTAGACCCTTATTGGTATGAACTCATCTTCTGGACATGCCAACTCCTTGGCAAGCTTTGATAATGCATCTGCTATTCCATTCTCTCCTCAAGGAATTTTGTAGATGGTGACCTCTGGGATTTGAGCCAACAGCTCCATAGTGCATTTGTGGTAATGATAGAGCTTAAGCTTTAGAATTTTTTAGGACCCAATGATTTGGTTGATGACTAACTGAGAATACCCAAAGATGTTGATACTCTAGATGCATAGTATAACGACTAACTCTAAACTGGCAATTAGAGCCTCATTTTTGGCTTTGTTGTTGGAACATGGATTGGACAGACAATATAAAAATCTTATCACATTGTCGTCTAGATTTAGGAGAACTATCCCTACCCCTGCTTTTTCTAGAAAAGTAGATTGTGGTTCTTCTCCCTTTTGAAAGGAAGCTGCATCAAAAAAATACATCTCCCAATGGAGAATGCTAGTGTCTCATAAGTTCATGATTTGTTCATCGTGGAGGTCATGACAAAGTGAGGAATCAGCAGGAAGTGGGTGTGATGTTAAGAAATCTGCTAGAGCTTGTCCTTTCACTGCACGGAGGGATACGAATATGATGTCAAACTATAACAAAATCATGGATCAACATGCCAACTGTCTAAATAGCATCGGTTGTGTCATAAGATAATGCAATGGATTGGTCCTAGAGATCAAATTCACCTTATGAGCAAGCATGTAGTGTCAGCTTTTGGGATGCAAAGATTAAAGCTAGGTAGTTTTTTTAATGGTGGGCAATTTGCCCCAGGATTACAACGATTGAAATAGTATAGTGCATTTTATTTCTCTTAGTCATTAGGTTGTACCAACAAAGCACTAAGGGAGTCATCTAATGCAAAGAAGATATAGTATCACTAGCTTGCACGGATATCGCTAGAACCGGTGGCATCATTAGGTAGTTTGGTGTCTTCAAAAGCATACTGACACTTGTCAACCCATTTGAACTTGGCATCCTTTTCATAAGTTCTGAAAATAGTTGGCATCTTTCTCGATAGTTGGAAATGAAGCTTCTAGATATGCCAACCGCCTTGAAATGATCGTGAGTTAGACTTTCACGGAGTGGCATTTTTAATATCACTTTGATCTTCTCTGGAATGATTTCTATTCCACGGTGTCGAACAACAAATCCAAAGAACTTTCCTGAAGCTACTCTGAAAGCACACTTCAGAGGATTCATTTTAAGGTTAAATTGTCTAAACTTGAAAAATACTCAAGTCAAAGAGATAGTCTTCCATTTCTTCATTTTGACTACAAGATCATCGTAACATTCAACTTGATGATGAATGAGTTCATCAAGATTCGAGTCATACACCGGTATAAAGACACATTTTAAGGCCGAAAGGCATAACTCTATAATAATAAATTCTGTCGGGGTTTGAAAAGTAGTATTTTTCTCATCATCAGGGGCCATATTAATTTGGTTGTTGCCAAATGACCCATCCATGAAAGAGAATACTGACATTATAGACCAAGTATATAGCACCGACATTTTAGACCAAGTATGTGGGCTAATCCCTTCTTTGTTATGTTAAAAATACAAGGCGAGTACCAATCAAAAGGAAATTATATTAGATGTTTATATGAATCATCCTCAAGTTTTACATCAGTTTCTTGACTTAAGGATAATGCTCCCAACAAAAACTTCTTTAGCTTGACATCTGTAGATGACTTTCAAGGCCTCCTTAACTACTAAACCCTCAACTTTTAGAGAGGAAAGTGGGGTTAGAGCTAAGGTTCCCAATTTCTACCTGACTGCTTCATGTAATATTGACTTGAATACATTCATTCTTTGCTTAGAGGCCTAGTCTTCATCAATATCTCACTCGAATGTTAACTCTAATGGGACCCACCGAGAAGGGTTGATTGCTTGCTAACCACATGAGATTTATCATACAAAGCTATTCCAAATCTATTTGGATAGCAGGGGTACTTTTATGAGCTGGAACATAGCTCCCACTGGCTAGCCACCAACAAGGAGGTCTTCCACCTTTGGAACTTCCTCTAGATCTGCCTCTTCCTCTACCTGATACGGGTTGAGTCATCCTACCCATGTGTTCTTCTAGAGGAACGAACTATGGGTAGAGTCTAACTTTAGGCTCTACTTCTTCCTCATTATTTGATTCTCTCTCACTTGTATTTCCATTTTCTTTTTCTTTTTTCTTTTCTTTTTCTTCTTCTTTTTCTTTTTCTTTTATTTTTGAATATTGACCAAGTTCACGAGAAAAGACTTTCTAATTTTGAGGAAGATAGTAGATCACATCCTCATATATCTCAACCTCGGTAATTGGAAAGGGTTTCAAGTCTCCTTTAACACATTGATTCCACCTCTTCTTCAATGCGTGTAATGGAACTATATTATTCTTATGTACCCAAGGCCTATCGAGCAAAGCAGTGAAAAATGTATCCAAATTAATTATGTAGAACTTGGCTTCTGTCTTTCAGTCATCTATCTCTAATGACAACTCTATGGAGCCTAAAGCTCTCTCACCTTGCTCATTGAATCCTCTCAACATTATCCAATCTCCTCGAAGTTCAAAGATGTCAATCCTCAAGTAGGCAAGGATCTTTAGACTCATAATGTTTACTGATTCACTTCGATCAACTAATACCCTAGAGAGTCTGAATTTTCCCATATCCACTGTGACGTATAGGGGACGATTGTGATCGATTGCCCCCAAAAGAAGGTCTTCATCGATGAATGTAACTCTATAGTCTTCTCTTGAATAACATGCCTCCTCTCCAATGGTAATTATAGCATATTTTGGATCAAGCACCTTGATCAATGACTCCCTCATATCTTTGGATAAGATAAGGGCATCATATATGCTTAGTTTAGCTCGCAAATTTCTCAAGTGAGCGAGGACATTATAGTCAACTTTGGGCTGGTCCTCTACAAGGATATCCATAGGTGAAGCATTCTATGGAGGGGCTACTTGATTGGAAGAACTAATGACTTGCTTACCTTTATCCTGAAGTGCAGCCTAGGAGGTAGAACTTTAGCACTATGGAGGTTGACTTCAGTGACTTCATGAGATAGTTTAGTGAAAAGTTCTACTTTCTCATAAGGTTAACCTACAACTTCTCCTATAGGATCATCAAAGTTAGATGACTCTAAATCAATCTAAATGGGCAAACCTGAATGATTCAGGAATGGAAAATCAATTTCTAAATTAGAAGAGGAATGAATAGAACTAGAAATATTATTATTAATTTTGCTTGGAGAGTTTTCTATAGGAATGAAATCAGGTAGAGCATCAAAAGTAACACAAATGTAAGTGGAATCAGCTCACTTCATTGATTTCTTAGATTTGGATGGAGGTATAAAGTAGAAATTAAGTAAAGTATGGGGAGTGAGGGATTTGGCACCCCCCTCCATCGATACAATATGACTGCTAGAAGAAGAGCTGACTGGAGGAACTGTAGCTTCAACAGTGGCAAGAGTGTTAGAATTGGTCGATGGTTACGTTACTATACTATTCCGGGAAAGTGGAGGCTGTCATTGTTACTGCTGGGCTTCTACCTCTCTCGAGTTGTCCTTATCAACTTGCAAACCTTCCTTGGAGTTGGAGGTTTGAGCTGCCTTAGGCACCTCCATGGGTAGTTTCCTAATCTTAGAAATGATTTTCTTGGAGGTTTGGCATAAAGAGATATCCCAACATTCCTTTATCTTAAGAGGATCGCATGTATCCCCAAGGATTACTCTAACAAAACTAGAAGGTTGTTTTAATATATACTCCTTGGGGATGACGATGGCACCCAACTTGTAGCTATGCTTAAGTCAATCCTTAAAGATAATGCAATCTTCTAAAATATGGCCTAACATGTCGTGGTAGGGGTAATAGTTTGGATCATGACTCTTGCCCACTTCCTCTGGCCTCTTAGGCTTTGGTCACTAGAAATTAGGCTTCTTTAAGAGATTCTTAAAGATCTTTCGACTACCCTCTTGAATGAATAAGGCTTATTCATTATCGATAAGAGTAGGTAAGTAATAGTTACCTGGAGGAGGGTAAGGATACTTCTGTTGATGATATTGATGGGAGACAGCGATGGTGGCCACTATGGCAATTAAGGTGGCCGGTATGACAGTCGAGGTGGTGGCAGAGGAGGATGCTAAGCTTGAGGCTTATCTGATTCAACCCTAGCTTCTTCCTTTTATCAACTATTGTGACTACCCTTGGCTTCTTCTCAAATGCTCTCTGAGGTTTAGGCTTGGCTGACCAGTCCTGGAAAGGCAACTATTTGGCTTCCTCTTATATACTAAATGCCTTATTAATTAGTTTCTCGAAGGTTTTGATTATAAAACCCTTGAGCATGAAAGCAACGAGACATGGATGTTCTTCAGAAGAATCTCTATAGTGTGCTATTCAGACAGTTGTGGTTCACATTTCAAACTCAAGTTTTGCAACCTGAGAATGCAATCAATAAGGGACTTATTAGGGACTTGTGTCGCTACAACAATAACGCCTACAATAACCCTTTGATGAGCTCCAACAAACCTCTTGATGAAGAGGTGCTCCAACTCAGCAAATGTCTTTACCAAACCATTGTGCAATTTGGCATACCAATCAAATGCAACACCCGCTAAACTACTAGTAAACAATCTAAAAGAAGGGTGTCACCTCCACCGGCGTTGTAGCAACCGACCCTGAAATGTGCAATATGTTGGTGAGGGATCCCAATACCATCAAATATTTTGAAATAAGGAGGCACAAAACCCTTAGGATTGGACTGCATCAAATTCCTTCGGGTATGGTCTACCCTTTAGAACAGATGAGCCACCTCGGGCTTGCGCCAGTGCTTCCCTCAGGTGTTGTTCCACCTTGTTTTTAATATCTTTCTCATGCATGGAGGTGTTATTCACCACCTTCATATGCAAGCTACCTCTATCTTTCTCTATGGGAATGCATCTAAGATGATCTAAAGTATGTGCTAACTTTGCTCTATCGACTACTATGGGAGAAAGCTATTAAACTGGGATTGAGTTCTTCCCCATCAACTCCTCAATTTTCTTCCCCATCTTCTCAATGTGATCATCTCTCTATTTAAGCTAGAGGAGGAGGTGTTGAGTAGAATAGACAGTGTCATCCTCTTCAATCACAATATCTTCCTGACTATGTTGATCTCTATGGAGGGAGCTCCTAGTATTGACCATGTGGACCTCAAGTCCTCCAATAAATCATCTTCGCCATGCCCCTCATCCTGATCAAGGTGATCACTCTCAAAGATATGTCACTTATCTGCAAAATAATGTGCTAGAATGTCATCTAAGGAATAGTCTAACTGTGCTAAAATGTCATCTAAGGATTAGTCTAACTATGCTGGTATGATCACTCATGACTGACTGGCAGTAGGGTGATGCTCACTAATAGAAATGCATCTGACACTGCTTGCCACTAGAGTGCTATCTCTAGAAGGACTATGCTCACTAGAAGATACTTGCTCATGATTGATTATCGATAGAATGTTGTCTCTGGGGGGATCTACTACCATAGGGACTGCGGAACTATCTCCCTCCCCCTCTGGTATTGTTGATATTGTCAACTGCGATGGAGGAGGTGGAATGACTATGGCACTCTTGGGTTGTCATTCCTTCTTTATCACATTGGAAGTAGAAGGTCAAGAAGGAGACCTCGACCTCACCTTAATGGGTGAAGTAAATGGAATAGGACCCTAAGGCCATAATTCATCACTTTCTTCACCTATGCTATCTTCGTACCTTAGGCTGGCACATGGAATGTTGAAACATACACGGTGAAGGTGGACGATAAGAAATATGGTGTGGTGGAGACATCATCTAGCGCTTAGCAGGAGCTCTCCTCCTATGACTGGCTATTCTCATGAGTACTATACTATTTGTATGGTTGACTCTGATAGCCTGCCGACCTGAGAAATCCACAGGAGCAAAGGCTATTGACTATCAAGCATACCTCCTCCTCTCTCTCTTATCTGTCTAACATCTATCCCACTGATGATAGGCTATCCCGAAGATCAGTTCCACTTGGAAAGTTATAAGTCTACATGCTTTCTTTCCAGATTGATCATCGTACAAAAATGGACACCTTAGATTGGTTGGTTTTTGCTATGCTAATAGAGACACACCTGGTGGATATAACACTCATGGTAAATGTAAGCCTACTCTACTTTCTCTTTGAGTTGGCCATTGTACACCTATAGGCTTTCTTTTCTAAGCCTAAAGATAACGCCCCTAACGGTACCTCCCCTATGGGCACTCTATTTGGATCACGTCCTTTGCAACCCCATTTAGACACTACGGGTTACTATGAGTTGAGTAGAGGAGCTATGCTCAATAGTCTACAGCCTCTGCTCTTGTGGATTTCTTAGGTTGATAGGCTGTCAGAGTCAACCATACAAATAATATAGTACTCATGAGAGTAGTCAGTCACAGGAGGAGAGCTCCTGCTAAGCGGTAGCTGATGTCTCCACCACACTGCATTGCTCATCGTCCACCTTCACCAATGCATGTTTGAGATTCGTGGCGGTAAGGAGACATAGCTCAAATTGGCCAAAATAGTCCCTTCAATCTTGACAATTGGATCAAAATGACAAACAATGCTTCAATTGTCCAATTTCCATAAGGAGATATACTCCCCTAATTTCAAATTGACTTGCTCATTGTTGATTGAGTGTTAGAAAGTTAGAGGAAGCATTTTTGAGTGATCCTAAGCTCTCTAGAGGGAGGCTGCTGACTATCGAGCATACCTCCTCCTCTCTCTCTCTCTCTCTTATCTTCCTACATTGCCAGTCAGGCCATCGTGTATCTAGCTCTATGAATCTGATCCCTGATGCTCTTAGGGATTAAAGACCTTAAGTTGAATAATGCACTGAACTTCGAGCATCTGTGAGCTCTACTTATTTGGTGAATAACTGAATGTAATCTAGCATATGGCCTCCTCCTCTCCCTAAGTGATTCCTCATAATATGCTGGTGGTGGAGGTGATGCTGAAATCCTCCTATAATTCTCCTCTCAATCTGAGCCTGAGAGGGGATGGAATCTACTACCACTAAGTAAGGGGGAGACCTCTCAGGGTGAACTCTCCTCTGCAACATGGGATGCTACCTATGTCTCTATAGCAGCTCTCTCATAATGCCTCTTAACATTGTGCCTCTTATTGCGGTGCTGAGTGTAGGTGAGTCGAGCGTGGTAGGAGTTAGAACCTACCTCAAAGGTAGGGGAGACTATCTCGGAGGCCAATATAGCCTTCTCCTCTGAGGGGACCAATGAGGAGATGGCAGCCTCAGAACAAGGATGATCATGGAGCAGATAGGGAACTATTGACATTGTTGGTGCTACCACTATAATTGATTGTACTAAAGCTTTTGCTCTCATTGTGGGGACCTTTACTGCCTTCCTCTTTAGTGGAGGGAACTCAGAGTTAGAAGGCATGTCAAAACAAACAAGTGGATTCTATCCTGCCACCTACTCCTTACTGACTGTCATGAGGACTGTTCCCTCATAAGTGACTCACACTGCCTCAAATCTGCAACCAAATTGAATTAGACCCACAGTGGGTGAGGTGAGGTGGTTCTTCTCCCTTTTGAAAGGAAGCCACACCATCAAAATACATATCCCAGTAGTGAATGCAAGTGTCTCTTAAGTTCATGATTTATTCATTGGGGAGGTCATCACTAAGTGGGGAATCAGCAGAAAGTGAGTGCACTGCTAAGAAATCTGGTAGAACTTATCCTTTCATTGTATGGAGGGGTACAAATGTGATGTCAAACTATGACAAAATCATAGACCAATGTACCAACATTCTGGATAGTGTTAGTTGTGTCATGAGATATTGAAATGGATTGATGTTGGAGATTAGATTCACCTTATGAGAAAGTATGTAGTGTCATAGCTTTTGGATTGCAAATATTAAATATAGGCAATGCTTTTTAATGAGTGGGTAATTTACCTCAATAGGGATTAGACGGCGACTGAGATAGTAGAGTCCATTATCTTTCTCTTTATCATTGGTTTAGGACAAAAAAGTGCCAAGGGAGTCATCTATTATAGCAGTATATAGTATCAGTGGCTAGCCTGGGATAAGGGCTACTAGAATTGGAAGCATCATCAAGTTATGCTTGATGTCTTCAAAAGTATGCTGATACAAATCATCCCACTTGAACTTGGCCCCTTTTAATAAGTGCTGAAAATGAATGGCATCTTCTTGACAGGTTGAAAATGAAGCGTCTTAGATATGCCAACCACCCTTGAAATGATCTGACTTGAGTTATACTTTAGAGGGTGGCATTTCTAATATTGCTTTGATCTTCTCTGGATCAATTTCTATTCTACAGTGTTGGGCAACAAACCCAAGGAGTTTCCCTGAAGCTACTCCGAATGCACACTTCAGGGGATTCATTTTGAGGTTAAATTATCTTAACCATTTGAAAACTACTTCAGGTCAAAGATATAGTCTTCTTTTTTTTATCTTTTGACTACAAGACCATCAATGTAGTATTCTACTTGATGATGAATGAGTTCATCAAAGATCCGACTCATGGCTCACTGGTATGTAGCACTGGCATTTTTAAAGACATGACCCTATAGCAAAAGATTCTTATCAGGGTTCGAAATGTAGTGTTCCTTTCATCCTCTGGGGCCATCTTTATTTGGTTATATCTAGATGAGCCATCCATGAAAGAGAAGACTACATGAGATGAGGCAATGTCCACCATCATTTCTACTATTAGTAGTGGAAATTTATTGTTTGGACATGCCTTATTCATATCCCTAAAATCGATACATATGTGAATTTAGCCATTCTTTTCTTAATTGGGACGACGAATAACCGGGTAGGATATTTTTCTTCCCGATGAAGCCAACATCGATCTTTCTTGACTTGAGAATGACTTTTGTTCAATGTCAAATTGCTTGCATCTTGGAGCTTGCTTGATAGTATTAGCACTGAGCTCTATTGCTAGTTTGTGAACTACCATGTCAAGAGATAAATTGGGTATCTCTTTGTAACTCCATGCAAAGTAGTCTTTAAAATCAGTCAATAGCCTAACTAAGTCTTCAATTTTAGTATTATTCATCAAAGAGCTAATGTATGTCAGACGTGGATTGTCTTCAGTTCCAAAGTTGATTTCTTTTAGCTCATCGATGGTTGATCTAATCTCCTCTTCAACTTTGGTGGTGCATCTCTAACTTCAAGATCATTTGGATCATCTAAAGTTTTTAAACACACCTCCACATATGAGTTAGATGATTTGAAAAGAACCTATCAGATTCTAAATGATTGGTGATGACAAGCATTGTCATCATCAGACCCCATATTGAATCCTAATCGAGCTTGATTGAGGATGTCTGCTTTGGTTATCCAATAACCTTTCAAAGTAGTTTGACCTGTGTTTAGACCAAGTATGTGGGATTAATCTCTTATTTTATAAATTAAGAACATAAGCCAAATATCAATCAAAAAGTAATTACATTAAATCTTTATAAGAATTATCCTCAAGTTCTACATCAGCTTCCTGACTATTATATGAAACTTAGTTTCAGTATTCCAATCATATATCTCTAATGGCAACACTATGGAACCTAAGGCCTCTCGCATTGTTCATTAAATCCTCTCAACATCATCATCTCTTTTTGGAGTTTGGAGATGTCAATCCTCAAGTAAGTAAGGGTTCTTAATCTCATAATGTTGACTGATGCACCTCGGTCAACAAGAACACTTGATATCTTGTATCTACCAACATCCACTATAATGTAAAGAGGGATGTTGTGCTTGGTCATTTCTAGAAGTAATTCTTCATCACTAAATGTGAGGGAGGTGATAGTGATGCAGATGGGCCTTCTTTAAGGGGCAAATATCCATCTAACAGTATCAGAGAGCTTATTAGGGACTACTCAGTTAGAACAAGTCAAACAGAGGAGCACTTACTGTCTAATAATGAGTATATGCATCATGCTCAAACAGCCAAAGAATGGGATGAAGAGCTAACATTTGATGGGCCTTAGATGAGTCAACTTTTGTACTTGAAAGTTGCATTCCAGATGAACTGCTAGAATGTATGTGCTTTCTTGATAAGAAGCAGCTGTTGTTTGTGGTTCAGGGTTGGTCTATCATTAACAATGTCGATTACGTGATCTACGCCTCAAACAAATCTAAGTTCACCATATTATGCACTCAATATGCGAACTAGGCTACACCTTGCATGTGGCGCTTACATGCAAGTTCAAGTAAGAGATTGGGGGGTGCATGGAGAATTGGCAGTATAGGTGCACGACATACATGTAGTCATTTAGTCCTAAGTGTTGGACATAGGAAATGTACAGCACAGTTTATCAGTTATTTCATTCAACTTGCCATTAGGTGTCATCTGGATTTAAAGCCTAGAGAGATTATTGGACGTATTGAGTCAAAATTTAGCATACGAGTGTCATACATGAAATCTTGGGATGCATGTCGCAAGGCACTGAAGGTTATTTTTGGAAGTTGGGAGGAATCTTACCGATCGTTGGAGAGATTCATATGCATATATGTTGAATGCTAGGATCGATTACAGTATCATTAGAGTCATACCGATTTCAACGATTATTCGGTCCTTGAGCCTTCAATTCGGTTGGCATTCTTGTCATCCGCTTTATGTCTCGATGGGACTTTCTCCTAGGTAAGTATAGGGGGCTCTACCACCGCACTGGAATTGATGCTAACAATGGTTATTTCCACCGCTTTCACAATATTAGAAAGTATTGAGTCGTGGTCTTGGTTTATACGGACACTCAAAACTTAGTTCCATTGATCTATACAAGAGGTGATTTGTGCATCATTTTTGACCGGCACGCGGGGTTGGTACGGGGCTGCAGGGAGATATTACCGTGGGTTACACATCGCTTTTGCCTGAGACATTTGAGAGAGAACTTTAAAAAGCAGTTAGACAACTTGGAGTCGGAAACGTTGAGTTCATATGCCAAAAAATGTATGTGGCAGGTAATACTGATGATATATGTATTTTTAAAAGGTGTATGACTGGTATCAAGAACATCAGACAGGAGGCCTACGATTGGCTCGTAGCAAGGGATGTACATCAATGGTCTCTGACCCATGATGATGGGTACAGGTATGGCACCATGACTACAAATGTAGCTGAATGCTTCAATAGTGTACTTAAGAGAGCACGTGGTTTGCCAATTCAGGCACTGGTCTCTGCAATATATTATAACATAGTCGTTATGTTCATGAAAAGCCTAAACTCAGCAACATCAGCAGCGAACCAGCACGACTCCATGTTCTCTCCCCGGACTAAGGCAACTTTGCAGGGTAGTGAACATGAGGCAAGGAGATTTCCTGAGTCAGTACGAATTAACAACAATTAGTACCAAGTTTTTGATGACAGCAACAAAACATACAAGGTAGAGCTGTATGAGAATCATATGTCTAGATGTACATACAGACGACCACAAGCTTATCACATGTCATGTCCTCACATCATTTATGTGTTAGGGCAGCGGCATATAAGCCATGTTCTGTACGTATCGGCCTACTACACCTTGGACTACTACTGCAAAATCTACGAGGGAACGTTTCATGTCATCCCTGATCGTGATGAGTGGCCAGAACACATCACTGCTGGGAACTTCCCAGAGTATACCCCACCAGATATTAAGAGGAAGTCAGGTCGACCACGTTTAAACAGATTCAGAAATACTATGGATGAAAATACCACAAGAAGTAATAGAATTTGTAGTGTATGTAAAAATAGTGGTCATAATAGAGCAACGTGCCCGCAAGGCCGGCGTAGTGTGAGCTAATCGTGCATTATGGATAAAGTTTAGAGAGTGCTAATGAATGTTTTGTATAAAGTGAATGAGAGCGACATTCTAATATTTGTAAAAGAAGAAGAAGAGGTGAGATTCTAATATTGAAACACACTTTCATTTTTTAAAGTCACTTTCATTTTTTATTAATTAGCATAAAGCAAATAAAAGAGATTATTTTTTCTATTTTACATAATGATTATCTTTTTTTGTCTCTATTCTTTGAAGAATTTTGAAGTCATATGTTCATCTGTTTCTATAAAGGATAGTGTTATCTAAAAGCTTCATTGCTAAGGTTACTTTGTTGAATATTAACTAAATTGTTGATATAGCTTCTTTAATGTTCTTACTGACACTCTTTTCTGTGAGTTGGCTCTGATTTTGAGGCAGGTCCCATATTTTCAGGCAGATTTTATGCATGAACGCGTAAAATCTGCTGCATGTCGGGCCGCAGTCGACACTTTTGACCAACAGGAGAGTCGTAAATAATTTTGTTACGGTTCCGACGATATAAATTTTGCTCCATTCCGACTCCGGTTGACACCGATACAAGCAAATTACGCCGGCTGCGTCACGCATTTTCTACTGCGCGCAGCAGAAAATGCGTGAACGTGTGAAATCTGCTCCGTGTCGGGCCATAGTTGGCACTTTTGACCAACAGGAGAGTCGTAGAGAATTTTGTTCCAGTTTTGAAGATATAAATTTTGCTCCATTCCGACACCGTTTGACACTGGTACGTGCAAATTACACCGGATGCATCACATTTTCTCGCACCACGGAAATGCGTGAACGCTGCAAAATCTCTGGCCGCAATGCACTTTCAACCAACAAGAGAGTCATAGAGAATTTGGTTCCAGTTCCGAAGATATAAATTTCGCTCCATTCCGACACCTTTTGACACCGCACGCACGACTGCTTGCTCTTACTATGGGCTACTGGATGTATTATAGGATTCTTACTTAGATCCGCCGAGCTTCGCTTTAGCATGCATGTCGAGCTTACATACTTTTAATTGCTATTTCCTTATGCCGACACGCCATGTTCGTGAGATTCACCTACTGATCTCCGCCTACCGAAGGATTTTGACACGTGTGGAGTTCTCATTAGAGTGTTGCTCATTTGTATGGGAGCTCCATGAGGCAATAAAAGCCGATGGAATATGGTCGGTTGCTTACAAGCATCGCAGTATGGGTGTGGGAGCATGTTCATGTGGGCAGACCAACATTACATATTTCATACCCAACAGACATAAATGGGCTCAGTGTGGGTTGTCGCTGGAATGAAGGGTTTGTCCGAGAGGTGACGCTAACCCATATTAGAGTTTACCGAGACGAGCTAGATGGCATACTGCAGAGTCAAATATATTTTTTTGTAAGTGCATTTTTTGGGCCAACTTTTGTATGTAGATAGCAACCCTAATATTCATCTCAAACAACACAGGTGATCTGGGAGCCATACGGAGTTCAGATCCGTGCACATGTCGCAGATATATGCTTACATGGGGATCACATATGGCTGGCTAGAGTACCCCTGATTAGTTGGAAACAAGTTGAGTGGCACTTTCCTGATCGTGTGCTCAGGCAGTTCAACCTTCCACCTACGATTGAGGTTGCACCAGTAGATTCTTCTTTTGTGGGAGTGGATGGTCGAGGGAAAGCCGACGTGGACTGGGTCGATTACCACCAGACATATATTGCGCAGTGGGAGAGCAGACGGGAGTTAGTTGTGGTGGTAGACTCTTCCCAGCAGGTTGGGGGTGCAGCCATTAATCGATACATGAGATGGTATCGGTCTTGGGCTTCACTATATATGCTAAAGGCACCCACAGTACCCCCAGACACGTATTACCCCCGAGCTCCTGGAGATCGACTCATGGTAAGCCAGCATTTCTTAACTATAGTAATAAATTTTTTTATTAATTACATCATAATTCGAGTTCTGTGAACGCAGCGTGAGCACATATTGAATTCCGAGGATATATTTTGACGCTATTTTGGGAGGGAGGAGGACACAGAGATTCAGCAATCAATCAACGAGTATGAGGGGTTGTGCAGGGACTTGCACTTAAATATGTATATTTCGATGCGACCGACACTAGCATTCCAAGTACTTCATCGCCGCTGGTCCGGATGGGGATGGATGCTCCATCATCTCCACCGCTGGTCGGACCATCTATATACATTCACACGCCACCACGATGCATTGGAGCTATGTGGTCACAGATGCACCCTTGGTAGCAACCAGTTCCTCCTACGTATGGACCTCCCTCATTCCATATGACACCCCCATATGGACTGTATCATGATTTCTCACTTCCGACCCAGTCTTCAGTCGATGTACCTAGTGCTACACACCTCGATTACTCGCAAAAATCATCCGAGCAGGCTGAACCGGACGACCAACAGCTGGAGCATCAACTTCAAGACCGGCGACCACTACACGCCATTACAGGTAGTGATGCATCGCATCGGTAGGCATCGTCGGAGATAGTCGTATGTACTATTATCTTCTGTCCATACGGGATTATATTTTGTTGTATGTTTACTTACTTCTGAGTGACTGTTTTTATAAGATGTCTATGATACATGCGATCATTAGAATTTCACTGCAACTTGTTGATGGGACTTGTACATAGTATTTAAGGTTCTAAATGACTGTTTTTATAAGAAATTGGGAGGAAAATCAACTAATCTCAAATATCACCTCATTATGAGTAGCATGCATTCTGGACTCTAGTTATGTGGGCATGTAGTTGTTAGCATATATTTCAATTAGATTGAAGAGCATTCAAGGCTTGTTGTGCCACGCAAATTTCGTTGATTTGTATGTTATTTATCCTAAAATGTTTATCATGACAAAAGTAGTTGAATAATGTAGAAATAATGAGGTGATATTAAATATTATAATTATTGGTTTAAGAGAAAATGAATCTCTTAAGAATTTTTTTGGTGAATCCACTTATCAAAGCTTCTATATGTCATTTGTAAAATACTCGTGAGATTGTTGCTTATCATATAATACATTCAAATCTTTTAAATAAATAAGAGCTCATTCAAACCTTCACCGACCGTTGTTTCGCTTTGCAAAATCTGCTCGATCAATCTCAATCACAAATTTCATCCAACATAAAAGTTGTAAAAAAATTTGTTATTATTCCAACGATACAAATTTTGCTCAATTCCGACATCGTATGACTCGATACAAAATATTCTTTCAACTCACCATACGCTTTTACGCAATTGCAAAATCTGTTGTGTATCGGGCAACAATCGTAAATTCTTACCAACATGAAACTTGTAGAGAATTTTGTTATAATTCCAACGATATAAATTTTTTTCAATTCTCACACCGTATGACTTCCATATGCATAAAATACGATTGTTGCTCTGAATTTTCAGCTCCGCGCCGCAGTTTTCGCGCGTATTTGCAAAATCTGCTGCGCATCAAGCCGTAATCATAAATTTCAAACAACATAAAAGTTGTAGAAAATTTTGTTACGATTCCAACGATACAAAGTTTGCTCTCACACCATGTGACTCGAGCAAAAAATATGATAATCACAATTTTTTTAAAAAAATATATCGAGCCCGTCGTCTCGACGACGACCGACTTATGCCAGTCATCCGCTTTGATGGACGACGGTGCCAACGCGTCCACGTTGAATCGTCCACGGAAAACTATTTTCTTAAAAAAAAAATTTCATGCCTAAACTGCTAATTACGATTAGGATTGTACCTATTTTAAAAATTTCCCCTGTTTGGAATCACTTTTCTTTTTCTTTTTCTTATTTTATTTTATTTATATTTTTATTTTAAAAATAAATTAGATGGTTATAATTATTTTTAAAAAACACTCAAAATAAATTAAAATTATTTTGAATATTTCTAAAATTAATATTATTTGATCTTATGAATAAAAGATAAAAACACTTTAAAATGCACTAAACAAACAATTTTTAAAAAATATCACAAGAAAAAACATAAAACAAAAATAATCCTAAACAGGCCCTAGATATGATGAGCATAATAATAATAATGTATTTTGAATGCTTATTTCCCAATGATACTCAGAAGTATTCACTCATTAGTCATTACTAATCTTTTTAATTATTTCGTAAGTTATGATTACTCTTAATCATGTTTTCCAAATTCCCGACGCTCAAAAAAGCAAGGCATAGCCAGGATTCCCAAATCATGCTTTAAACATTTATTATTTTAATCTATAAAAACATAACAGAAGTGGGTTTTTTATTTTTTTTATTTTTTTATTTTTTTTATTTTTGCTAGCGTTTCAGATCTTCGACATGCGAACAGATGTTTGATCTTTCCTTGTTTCAGACCAGAAAATGAAAGAAAAAAAAAAAAAAAACCTTTGCCAAAATATTATATTTCAAATGAGATTAATTTTATTATTCATATCAGCATCATGCATCATCACTCAACACAATTTAATTATTAGAAATCTCATATATATATATATATATATATATATATATATATAAAAGAATATATTCACCAATAAATATTGTAAATTTGTAGTGAATATTAAGCATATATATAATTGATATGACCCTGAAAATTCTTCTAGTCGAAGCACGAATCTTGATGCCGAAAGCAAGCTAATCAGAAATTGAAACTGATCGAGATCAAGCACTTAAAATATCATTGAAAACTTTGAGACATCAATTAAATTTCTAAAAAGCTCTCAAATATAGAGTATTTATAGTCAAATCGAGCGTCTCGACGAGCCGGTTCCAACAAGCCCAAGATCTCATAATTCCAACATCATTTGAGCATTCAAATACACAAAATACATCATATGATCAAGGGAATCATCATGAGACGTCCGATGGAGAGGAGTGGTTCGGATTTTGCATGTATTTATAAAGGTGCCACCCTCCAATCTATAAATAGCCTCATTTCATATGAGGGGAGGCGCAAAGAGAGGAGAGAGCTCTAAAGATCCTCCAAGCACAATCGTGCCGCTACTTCGACGGTCGCCAACCACCGCCACCGGCCACCGTCACCGCCGGATCCTACTGCCGCCATCACGGGTCTCCATCATGATGACTTCTACCGATTGTTCCTGCGTTTTGCGTGATTGTTCCTCGATTAATTGTTCCGCATTTTCGGATTCCCGCATCGCTTCACCATCATCTGCTACTACTAGGAACTGTTACAACCTGATCGTTGTCACATAGTCTGTTCCTTTCTCATATACACTGTAATCCGTATCGGAAGATCTTGTACTCAAATGATACATAATGGAAGCTTTTACTGGGCAGCCGTGGTTTTCCCTCTTTTCGAGGTTTTCCACGTAAAAATTCTGGAGTTTTATTGTTCGCTCTTTTAATACATGTGTGTGTGCTGAACTCCCCAAAGAAGCTAAGGCAAAAACTTTTACTCTACCGCAACTGGTTTTCTAGCACGCAACAGTTTGGCGCCGTTTGTGGGAACCCGATTCTCATTATTTCATCTTGTATGGCAACCAAGTTTCCCAACAAGATCAAAACCACCATCGAGGTGAAGCATTTCAAACTTTTAAGGAGCACAAGCAAAGAATGAAGATTCATCAAACTTCGTTCCTTCAGATTTTGTCAGAAACTGGGGGGCAAATATTAAACTCAAAAGATTATCCAAATCGATATTTTGGATATCTAATTGATTATCAGTTCGAGAAGCAAGTCAATAATACTAATGAAAAAGGTCAAGGTTAAGGAGGAACTTTGGCTACAACCACAAACGAATGTTTTAATCGACCTCTTCCACACAGGTTAACATCATCGAGCAAATACTCTGACAAACAACCTAGGATATGTCAAAAGATCATTGGTGGACTTCCTACGACCTCTTTCATACAGGTTAACGTCATCGAGCAAAGACTCTAACAAACAACCTAGGATGGGTCAAAAGGTCCTTGGTGGACTTCCTACGACCTCTTTCATACAGGTTAACATCATCAAACAAAGACTCTGACAAACAACCTAGGATGGGTCAAAAGGTCCTTGGTGGACTTCCAACTACCTCTTCCATACAGGTTAACGTCATCGAGCAAACACTCTGACAAACAACCTATGATAGGTTAAAAGGTTCTTAGTGGACTTCCCACGGCCTCTTCCACATGTTAACGCTATCGTTAACGCCATCGCAACACTCGACAAATAACCTCGGATGGGTCAAAGATCTCGCCGATTAAATTCAACCTCTTATACATAACGCCATCGTAAAACCGACAAACAATCTCGGATAGGTCAAAATCTCGGATGACCACCCACATACGGGTTAACGCCATCGGGTAACACTCGACAAACAACCGGATGGGTCAAAATCTCACGGATTTTCAACCTCTTCCGCGTTAACGCCATCGGGTAACACTCTAACAAACAACCTCGGATGGGTCAAAAATTCTCGATTGATTCAACCTCTTTCCATACGTCGCCATCGTACTTCGACAAACAACCTCGGATGGGTCAAAATCTCAAATTTGACCCTTCCATACGATCCATCGAGTCACACTCGACAAATAACCTGGATAGGTCAAAAAAACCTCCGGCCAAAACCACCGCGACCATCGCTGCCACCTTTCGCTGGCCGCCAATTGCTGACTATGGCAATTTCGCCGGCTACCACCATCATCGCTGGTCATCTATCGAATTGCGCTGCCGCATTCTGACATTGCCGCTGCTACGACCACTTGAGCCGCTAACCACCGCTGCTGCTCACCGCTGATTACTTATCGCCGGCTATACCGCTGACTACTATCATTGGTCCGCTGCTGACACTGCGGCCATCACAATCTTCGCTGATCACCACCATCCGTTATCTCGCTTAACTACTGACGCTAGTTTCCACTGCTGACTACACGCGCTTGATTGCCGCTAATACCGCGCCGGCCACCACTGCTGCCGGTCCGCCGCTGAAGAGGTCGCCTCGACATCTGCTGGCCAATTACACCAACTATCGCCGGCATCTCGCGGTCATCACCATCGTCCGGTTATCTCGCCAACCACTGCCAGGTCGCTGCCGCCACTATGGCCGCCACCATCACTGCATCAGCAACCTCGCCCCGGGCATCGTCTCCTTGATCGCTTCTAAACCCGACGGTCCGACGAGGTTGACGCTTGCAGGGAAAATGGAACAACGACGATGTATGCGGGTCTTGATCGCTCAACCCGGCCGGTCCGACGAGGTTAGACACCTTTTCGAGGGAACCGGAGCCTGCCGTATGAACTCTTGATCGCCCCATCCGGTCGGTCCGAAGAGGTTAGTTAACACCTCTTTCGAGGGAAAACTGGAGCCTTGCCATATGAACTACGGGTCTTGATCTCCTCCGATCCCGGTCGATCTGACGAGGTTAGTTAACACCTCTTTCAAGGGAAAACTTGAGCCTTACCGTATGAACTACAGGTCATGATCGCCTCTGATCCCGGTCGGTCCGACAAGGTTAGTTAACACCTCTTTCGAGGGAAAACTGGAGCCTTGCCGTATGAACTACGGGTCTTTATCGCCTTTGAACCCGGTCGGTCCGACGAGGTCAGTTAACACCTCTTTCAAGGGAAAACTGGAGCCTTGTCGTATGAACTACTGGTCTTGATCGCCTTCGATCCCGGTCGGTCCGACGAGGTTAGTTAACACCTATTTCGAGGGAAAACTGGAGCCTTGCCGTTTGAACAATGGGTCTTGATCGCCTCCAAACAACCTTCTCTCAAGAAGAAGAGAATGTGCCTTCTCCCTTGCCCCTAGGGAGATTTTTATAGACCCTTTCTAGGGGCAAAAGGGTAAAAAACCTCCTAAAACCGCAAACCGAGTCATTGCCCGTGCCGGGCGCCGACCCATGTCCATAACCGCCATGCGGCAGAACTTAACGCATGGGCGCCAACTGCCGTCCGGCGGCTTAGCCGACCTCCAAACCAGGTCAGATCCGGATAGGTTCAGCTCGAATCTTCACAAGATACCTACACGCATTTGTGGCTCGTGACTTTCCTTAGTCATAATCTTGTGCTCCTATGAATATATGTTCTCTCAAAATGTGTGGTTAATGGACTTGCAGATTTCATTGAAGAATTTGCTATTTTGAAGTACTTGACACATATTTCTTGATGATTGAGATAATATCCAAAAATAGCAACTGATGACGAAAATTCTTCTAGTAATGAATCTTGATCGAAGCAAGCAATAAATTGAAACTAATCGAGATCAAGCACTTAAAATATCATTGGAAACTTTGAGACATCAGTTAAATTCCTAAAAAGCTCTTAAATATAGAGTGTTTATAGTCAAATCGAGCGTCTCGATGAGCCGGTTCCAACAAGCCCAAGATCTCATAATTCCGACATCATTTGAGCATTCAAATACACAAAATACATCATATGATCAAGGGAATCATCATGAGTCGTCCGATGGAGATGAGTGGTTCAGATTTTGCATGTATTTACAAAGGCGCCACTCCTCCAATCTATAAATAACCCCTCATTCCTCATATGAGGGGAGGCCAAGCAAGAGAGAGGAGAGAGCTCTAAAGATCCTCCAAGGACAATCGTGCTACTGCCGTCAACCACGCACGGCCGCCACCCGTCGCCGCCGTTGATCCTTACCGTGCAATCTCGTGGTCTCCATCATGATGACTTCTACCGGATTGTTGCCGATTTTCTGATTGGTGAATTGTTCCATGCATTTTCCACGGATTTTCCGCATACCACCATCATTCTACTACTAGAATCGTTACAACATCGTTGTCACATAGTTGTTATTCCTTTCTCATATACAATTGTAATCTGTATCGGAAAGATCTTGTACTCAAAATACATAATGGAAGCTTTTCTTGGCTAGGCCCGTGGTTTTCCTCTTTTGAGGTTTTCCAGTAAAATGGAGTTTTATTGTTCGCTTTTTAATACTGTGTGGACTCTCAAAGAAGCTAAGGCGAAAACTTTTACTCTACCGCAACTGGTTTTCTAACACGCAACAATAATAATATTAATATTGTAACATGATAATTCTAGTAGCCTAACATTCTCTACACACTCACAATACTCCAGCAAGAGATAAAGAGTAGATATAACGTAAACAGAATTGAAAGATCCAATTATAGCATCTGCATGGCGCAAACTCATAATTTGTTCCATTTCATATCCAAATAATCTGCTGCAAACAAAAAAAAAATGAAAGGCTTGATATCCACTGTATCTTGGCATGCATTTCAAAGCACGTCCAATTATTTCTACGCTTACTAGTGCATATTTACCGACGTCCATAACATTTATATTCTTATATATGTTTATATGACACCTTAACCTCAAAATCACATCAAAAATATTACTGTAATTAATATTTTTGACGTGATCTAAATACTAGATTATTATATAAGTAAATATAAAGAAATAAATATTAAGTGGGTAAATATATAAAATTTTGTAGTGTGGGTGTAAATCTCCCTCCTTTCAACAGTAAAACATCACGTCCATAACATTATCCTTAACTGTTGGAAGCGTAGGGGCAGTCGCCGTTGGCTGGCCTGTTACTCTCCTTGCTCGATTAGTCTCTGCTTCCATATAATATCGTGCACGGGCGGCTGCGAGGTGTGCGTAATATGCTGGAGGAACTGCAAAACAAACAAAAACTTCTTGTTAGAAGTCCAAAATTATTACTCGTTGGACTTTGGGCGGTCCTAATGATTATTATGTACATACTGCGTATATATATATATATATATATATATATATATATATATATATATATATATATATATATATATATATATATATATATATATATATATATAAACAGCAATTGTACAGAGCATGTACAAAATTACTACGTGTTTGCTCGTGTATATATAGATAGCATATGCATAATTATTATATAGTAATTCAGAGAGTTCAGATTCTTTACGTAATAATTTCTCTTGAAAGCCACTTAATAAAACGCAGAAAAATCAATTATGCGCACTAATTGACAACAATTATACCTATTGATACCGAGCGCGTGCATCGACAATATCTGTACAAAAAAGATATTACAATAAGTTTAGACGACAAAATAACTCACTGATCACTAGTAGCAGGAATGCAGGATAGAATGCAGTTACGTGTAGCACAAGTTATAGGTTAACTGCTGGAGGGCATCAGAGGAACATTCGTTTTCATCGAAGAGAACATGATAATGAGCAGGCCGGCTTGTGCCCTGCAAGTATATATTTGTCAGTCGAAGCAGCTTTTCAAGCAGAGGTAGGGAGCATGGGCTCCATTATTTTCTGTAAAATCCGGATCGTGTATTGCTATGTATCTGATGATAGCACACAGCATATATTCCTCGGTATAGGCTAAATTTTTAATATAAGTACGTTTTAAACTTTAATTAGTGTAATGAGCATTAAAAATAATTTTAAACTAGGCACGATCGCACATTCAACAGGCGACATAGCCACGTGGATTACACGTCAACGCTAGTTGGCTAAAAAGTTTCTCCTCCGAGATCGGGATAGAAATCCCCATCTCGTTCCTTTTCGTGCGCCGCAGCCCATTGCTTGACGTCGCTCCGCCGCCCGTGGACTCGCCGGCCAACGACTCACCGTGGGCAGGTGCGCTGCCGCTGTTTCCCGTGAAACCAACCGCCCATTCCGACCGGCGAATAGTAACGACAAATTTTGGAGTGGATTTAAGTTTTTTCAACGGCATTTTATAGATATTTTTTTGAAACTCTCTTTTTTAGGAGAACAACATTAAATTATTGATTATGTTTGTTTTAACATGTGATTACTTAGTTTATCATGTGATTAGTTAGTTTTAGGGTTTAGGCATGTGTTATTGAATTTGATATTTTTGGAAAAATGTAAATTTTGCAAATAAATGAGGAACGCGTTTTTAGATACAAATGTACATCTGATATTTTAGGGGAAATGTTAATTTTGTAAAGATATGTAAGTTTTAGGTTTAGGCATGTGTTGTTGGATTTGATATTTTAGGTAAAATGTAAATTTTGTAAATAAATGAGGAACACGTTTTTAGATTCAAATGTACATCTCATATTTTAGGGGAAATGTTAATTTTGTAAAGAAATATAAGTTTTAGGGTTTAGGTATGTGCTGTTGGATATGTATGTTTAGGAGTATATTTATGTTTTATGTGTATTTATGTGTGTTTTATGTGAATTTTAAGTAACTTTTTTGTGCTTTAAATATTGAATATGATTGTATGTTTATTTGTCATTTGTTGCTTTGTGCTCATGGATGATTGAGAAATTAATAGTTATATCAGTTTCTACAATTACTTAGTGGCATTACGTAACTTTTTGGAGTGTATTTATGTTTCAGGGTTTAGGTATGTGTTGTTGGATACATATGTTTAAGAGTGTATTTATATTTTTATGTGTATTTATGTGTGTTTTATATGTATCTTAAGTAACTTCTTTGTGTTTTAAATATTGAATTTGATTGTATGTTTATTTGTCATTTTTGTTTTGTGCTTATGGATGATTAGGAAATTAGTAGTTATCTGATATTACAATTACTAAAATGATAGTGTGAATAAATGATATTTTTTGGGTATGAAGACTACAAAGATTATAGATTAGATGTCAAAAATTAAAAATAAGATTTGGGGTTTGAGTTTCAAGGTGCTATTCATTTTGGTTGTTTTACTTTAAAAAAATTGAGTCCTAGTGCTATACTTTTTATTCATGAATTATGGTTAATTTTTTAGATAATTTGAGTCATTTTTGTTGTAGTTAGGTGGTAATATACATCTATGCAGTGCGATCCATACAGTTCTTATAAATCTGATTGATTTAAATTGATATGATATTCAGCTTTCCTGTTCCAATACACATTTTTAGGATGTGTTTTTATGACAAAAGACATCTTAAATTTACTGTTCAGGGTTGGTCCATAACAAATAACATGGAGTATGTAACATCTGACTCCAACAAAGTGAGAATTAATGTACTTTTCATACATAACACTCATCCCATTGGTCGTGCATGCCTACATGCTGCGGCGAAAGCAAGAGGTCGGTGGTGCTCAAGGATATCTAGTATAGTAGGCCCACACACATGTACTTATTCGATATTTTGTACTGGACACAGGCAGTGCAGCTCACAGTTTATTAACTACTACATCCAACCTGTTATTAGATATCAATTGGATTTGAAGCTTAGGGAAATTATTGGTCGTATGGAATCAAAATTTAACATTAGGATGTCTTATATGAAAGTTGTGATGCACGTAGAAAGGTCATACATACTATTTTTGGCAGTTGGGAAGAGTCATGTCGTTCACTAGACCACCTCATGGCTATTGTATGTGCAGTTATGCCTGACATAATGTATCAAGTCAAGTGAATATGGATGTTTTCAACGCATATTCTGGTCCTTTGGGCCATCAATTGTTGGTTGGCAATCTTGCAAACCAGTCTTAAGTCTTGATGGCACATTTCTATTGGGAAAGTACAATAGTTCTTTTGCAGCACCTTCAGCTTCTCAGCCACATATTGTAGGATTTGATGCAGGTCCATCGTCTGTATCAGATGTCTATCCATACAATTACACATTTGGCACACCAACTCCATACTCATATCAGGAAGCCATGTTCAGTCTATTTCAATCATGGCAGACAATAGGCCCTCCCATGTATCCTCACCCACTGGTCTATATGTTGTAAATGCACGGAGTGTACCCCACTATCCCCTTCCAGCTAGGAGCATCACAGGAGATACCTGATGTTATACCCCTCAGTGATATAGAGAAGACTGCTAACCAGGCTGAAAATGAAACGTAGCATCGGCAGCACCATTTGTGAGACCGTCCTCAATGACCACTTGCTCAGTATACTCCAGGGAGTGACACACTTCCACCACGCATACACCGGCATCATTAGATGTCATCACTTGTCGCCTTTATTTGTAGATCGGATGATAGCTCTATGTACATATTATTATTATGCCATTGTTATAATATTTTTCTATGTTATATATTTTTATTCTGAGTAAATTATATTTTGGCCTAGGGAAGATAAGTGATCAATCTTGTTGGTAGTGAACTATTAAATTTAGAAGTTTGGAGAAGTAGTCAATGTGGGCTCCAAAAATTCGCCACCAACCTCTCGTTGAAGAGAGTGATTAAAGTGTCAATGTAATTTTCAGAAGGCAGATGGAATAGTAGATAAGACACTACACAGAGATTTTGCTCTTATTTTGTGAGGATTTTAGATGTCATTCGAGGTTTCCTATAGGCGCAAGCACCCTATAGTTAATTACCCCTGTCAATACTGAGAGAGAACTTTCAATTAAAGCTAGTCATTTGGTGCATAGCGATAACAAAGATGTGAAGTTTCAAAATTTAAATTTATGAAATTCATTATATTAACTTAAAGTGGATGATTGGGGGAATGATGATGTGCCCGATCTAGATCCCATGGTTTCGTCATCCCGGGCTATCGTGGTCTCTAATCTACTTAGTCAAAGGAGGTAGTTGACCCAACCTGACCGAAGGATCCTTATCAGCAACACATGGGTTACGTCATCCAAGAAATCCTTGTAGACTTAGGGTGGTGTTTGTCTAAGGAGACAAGTTTAAGTCTACCTTAGCTAACAGAGGGTTTTGCCCAATCAAGTATACCCTATGGTTCACAACTCAAAAGGCAGAGCTATTGAGGAGCATACGAGCTACAGTCGTGACCATAATATAATAATTCTATTTGGCAATCACCCTCGAGGATTCTGGTGATCGCATCGCGGAGCTCCGGGCCAAACCAAGCACTCAGATGATATGGGTCACATTCTTGCTAGCATGAGATTATTTGAGAGTAAACATAGTTGTGTGCTTAATTTGACTTTGGCTCCTTTGTGAGCTAGAGTTTTCTTAATTTGTCACCTTTGACAAACAATTGGAAAGGCGAGTTGAATTTTTAGCTTTAAATTTTAATATTGAATTTTACTTAAACATTTAAAGCTCAATAAAATTTTAAATTGCATTTAGATTAATATTCAATCTAAGTCAATTTATTTTAAAATTATGACCATATTTTTATTGAAATATCCTCCTGCTTAAAATTTTCATTTAACACGATCATCATCGGGCTGGTTAATTAATTGAATCAAATATATTTGATAACTTTAGATCATATCAACTCTGTTTAGCTCCTAATAGAGGATCAGATCTACTATCACACAATAGATTTAGCTTCTCAGATATTTTACTAAGTTGAAATTCTTATAATAGATTTTTAAGTTTTGTTAACTCGCACTCATGAGACTAAACCGGAATCAACCCATAACATCCTCAAACAAGCGAATTTTAACATTCAAAGATAGTATCGAGGCCCATGTGTGTTAAATTATTTAATTTATTATTTTGATCTGACTAATTCTATCAATTTAATAATAAAGGATCACACCTAGATCTATATTTTGAGGATTTTGAATTTGAGAATATTAAATATAATATCTTAACTATTTTGATAATAGTTACCCCTCTAGTTGATATCTTCAATCAACTCAGCTATCATTGGGGAGTTAGGAGATAATCGTTATACTCCCAAATGATAGAATTAGCTTCTTAGTGATTTTCTCAGGCGGAGAAAGTATAACAACATCATTAGATTTTGTTAACCCGGACCCAGTCCATAGACCCAACTGGGAATCAACCCATGCAACATCCTCAGACACTAATTTTAAGCATTCAGTATAGTGTCGGGGCTCATGCGGGTTTATTTAGAATACTTGTACTAATTTGGAAATATCAAATTAAATTGAAGATTATTTTATATTTTGTACAAGAATTCATCTTTTCAAATGATTGCACAAGTTCTGAAGCACTTGAATTGAGTGATTGTTGCTCCATACTTTATGCAAAATTAATATATTTGAAGTATATTTTGAGTTTAAGTCAACCCCTTCTATCTGCTTCTAATTGTGTGTTGCAGATTTGGTGGCGTATGTTGTAAGTTTTAGTTCTTATCAAATTATTTAGATTAAATTTATTTATTTGCATATAGTTCACAGATTATTGAGTTCTCTAAGTTTCAACGAAACTTAGCTTGTGATCGTTAAGAAGCTTATAGACTCATTCTTATTTAAAGACCTTTAGAATTTTTTGTGAGTAGGCTTGGCTTCGATTCATCATTTTTTTTCATTTAAGTTTAATTTAAGCTTATTAATACTCTTCTTTAATCATATTTAAGCTTTATGTCAATCCAAATTTTGATAGCCTCGGCATCCCCCATGGGGTTGCACAGGGTTATTCGACATTCCGCCACTTGAGCATAAATGCATTTTTTTATACTACGGTCATGGTCTTCTACCCGTTAGCTCTACTGAGCATAATAGAGTCTTCAAACACCTGCATAAAAAGAGCATATATGTAGGTCTATTTATAAGTTTATCAATTTCAAATAAATTTTATTTAAGCTCAGAACACTTTAATTTGGTTTAAGTCTCCCATCAATCAAAATTCTCCCAAAGATCGTTCACATAGGGGCTGATCGTGAGTCTATTCGACCTTCCCCGCCTCTCTAAAGCATAACTGCTAGTGTCTTGATACAGTGATTTTCTAACCCGCCAACTTTACGCATAGTCTTCAAACACCTATAATTTGATTTTAATTTTGAGTTTATAGTTCATTTTGTGTTAAATTAATTAAGCCCTCAATCCAAATTTTGTCTTGGTCTTCTCCAGTAGCTACATCGGGGACTATTCAACCTTCACTACGAGCATAACGTATTCTTGTGTGACTTCATTTTCTAACTTTACCGAGCATAATAGGTCTTCAAACACCTACAATTTTAATTCATATTTTAATTTTGAGCATAGAATTTATTTTGTATTAAATTAATTAGGTCATCTGTCAAGATGAATTTAAAGATCTGATGTCTTCCTCGATAGAGAGGGGCTATTCAACCTTCGTCTACAGATAATCGGCCGTTCTGCGACACTATAGTGGTCTTCTACCGTTAGCTCACGAGTCACCAGGTCTTCAAATACCATATTAAGTGCAAACCTGCTTGTTTCCACATCCACCCATGGAATTTATGAATTTGAAGTGGTCCATCGGTCATTCAAAAGCTTCTGCATGCATATAGATGGCCCTAAAAGTTGACAGATATCTAATGGAAGTTCCTCCAAATTTGTACAAAATCGAATGAGTCCATCCGAATGACAATTGCTCCATTGCTTATAATGTATATAACATCACAACCTTGCCTAAATCCAAGCCAAAAGGTAACTTTCCGGACTACACCAAAATTGCAGTGTTGAATTTGAAATTTCCCAGTCCTCACTCAAAAAAGAAACACAACTCAACAGAGCATCTGCAAGCATAAGAGCTTCAAGATTGGCTTCTTCAATCAAAGCTAGTGTAGCTTGCCCAACTTTCGACATCAAACATGCAAAACCACCAATTACCTATTCATCTCTGTTCTTAAGAGTTGGGAGTAGAAGTTTTCCGTCATATAGTGTACCCTAGATAGCAAAATTTGTGGCAAAACCTTATGCCTACAAACAAGCTCAATAAGAAGTTCAATGGAGACATCAAATGAAATTGGATCTTGCAAAGAATTAAAACAAAGTTCAATAGTAAATGTGTCAAGAAAGCATAGATGAATCTCGAGAAACATCCAAAGACCACCCAACTCAACAAGCATCACAATATCTTCTTATTCGTTTTTGAAGCGGAATATCGTTCTTGAGGTTCTCTTGAACTTGAGCAAAGGAAACTCCAAAGATGAAATGTGCTACAAAAGCTCAAGTGAATTGACATATGCTCCATGATTCAACCATGCAATCTATAGTCCTCAACAATGTTTTGAGTGAGCATCTCCAGACAACATCATTGCCATTTTCTTCTACAATTTGCTCAAGCTGAAAAGAACTACTCAAAGGCATCCTGTGCTCCACCATCCAGAACGAGAGAGTGTAAGGAATATTTGAGTTAAAATGGGTCTTTTCTTTCCTTTTAGCCATGACACAATGAGGCCCTTTCGCTCGCCTAAGTTTCTCAGAGGATCGAGAGCCAGTCCGAAATGGTGTGCAACTTGCTATTTGATGGAGAGGTTGGAGAGTCTTATTTGCTTAGCTTCAAACTAAGGGAAGGATCAAAGAAAATAAAGGACTCCTAGTGGGAGTTTGAAGTTTTCGACTTTGGTGAGGAACTAATGATTCTTGAGACGAATGGGGAAGTTCGATTGGGAGTAGACGAAAAAAAATCGGGCAAAGAGTGGGGGAACAGAAGAACTTTGCGATTTCGTGGAGGGTATCTTTGGCTAGAGCAAGGAAGATGTCCTCAGTGGAGCTGCTTAGCCTTTTTTTTTTTCTTTCCTCCACCGCCAGGATGGACAAGTCTTAGGAAGTAGGGAAGAGTGGGTTGCTTCACATGAGAAGCATGGGGAAGGTGATGTGGTAGTTCTTTATTGGCTTAATGGGAGGTGGAGCATGGGATCGGCTGCCATTTCTGAGGTGATAATTTATAGCAATTATAAGATAATTAAATAGATTTACCTCAAAATACGTGCTAATTTCAATAAAAATTTTTAAGTGCAATAACTTTAGTTAAATTGGATGTCTATTCTAAGTAATTTCAACATTTCGGATGCATGGCGTGGTCCGTTTCATGAATGGAGGTAGTTTGAGTGACTTCGGCGTTGAATTGGGTCACATTCAGTTCAAAAATGTCCATTTTCACTTTTGACCTTTCAACGTTCACATAAACTCATTCGAATTGAGTGAGAATAGTCTCATTTGATAGATTTCAACATTTCAGAGCTAATAACATGATCAGTTTTGTGAATGGATGTCATTTTGGTGCCTCATCGATATATATATATATATATATATATATATATATATATATATATATATATATATATATATATATATATATATATATATATATATATATATATGCAAGCATTTTGACGACTTGCCCACTTGATCAGTTGCTCATTATATTTTGAAATATTTATATTTCGATCAATTTTGATATTCTCAACGACACGAAGTTCGCTCATTGATCGAGGTCGTTTTGACCATTTTCTGACGCCAGTGCATTTTGAGTCTATTTTTGTACTTACCTTCAAGTTTGTAATTCGACCTGTGAGCTTGACTCGACTTATGACACATATATGTCAATAAATTCCCCAACAAATGTGATTTGTGCATAAAGCATTTGTTGAAAATTGGTTGACCCTTGGCATATGGGTCTTGGATCACTTGCCTTTCAACTTCTCGATTCACTGAAGAGCTTCTTCCACCATTTACTCTTTGCTTTGATGGGTTCACTGAAAGTCTCTCTTTTTTATTTTCATAGATTTGAATTTCTTCCAACCCTAGCATTGTGTTTGATCAGGTTGTATGGAGGAATCAGTTTGCTTGCTTTGAGATTTGAAATTCCTTCTGCCCTAGCTTTAAGCTTAATGAACTTGATGAAAGATTGACCTAATTTATCCATATTTACTTGTCAGGAAGTGTATTTACTCCATGAATCCTATGTTTACTGCTTTGATGGATTTTTTGAAGGATACATAGAGATGACCCAGCCTTCCGGCTTATATAGGGTCAATTTTGAGTTATTAGTCTCGCAATGTGTGCTTTAACAGACTAAATAACCACAAAATTTCTTTAGTTTGGTCATCGGCTTTGTATGAACTATGGAATTACTTCCTCGGTCTTATGCTTTCTACTTTGATAGACTTGATGAAAAGATAGGCTTTGATCTATGTTTTGAGCTTGATCAGATCATTTGAGAATAAATTGAGATGTCACCCTATTGGGTAATATATAGATTGATTTGAGGTAGCCCTGAATTGAGCATTTTCTCAGCTTGCTTTGATCTATCGATCAAGTAGAGAGATCTCTTAGATCCTGGTTTTTTCTAATCACTAAGTTGGATCTGGTCTGAGATTGAACAGCTATCGTCATTGGACTAATGAGCAGGGGCTCTTTTACTACGGCCTTTCTTGTGGTTTTTTGAGTGAAGAGAGCATCAGCGGCTCGGCCATTGTGGGCTTGTTGAGTCTGACCTTTAGAACCTACTCGAGTTCTTGACTTAAGCTGTGATGGCTTGGCGGACTTATTACTAGACTAACGAATGAGCTGCGGCTTTTTCTTGTGGCTTATTAAGTGAAAAGAGCATCAGCATCTCAGCCATTTGTGAGCTTGTTGAGTCTGACCTTTAGGACCTACTCGAGTTCTTGACTTAAGCTGTGATGGCTTGGTGGACTTGTAACTAGACTAACGAACGAGGGCTCTTTCACTGCGCACTTTTTTGTGGCCTGTTGAGTGAGGAGAGCGTCAGCAATTCAACCATTTATGGGCTTGTTGAGTTCGACATTTAGAACCCATCCGTGTCCTAGACTTGAAAAATATAGAAATTGATATTTTTTCAACTTAGTTGATTGAAGCTTCCAAAATTAAGAGTTCTTCTGACTTGATCTTCGACATTTGATGAATCTTGGAGAGAAACGTTTGACATTTAGGGTTATCCTTTCATGTGTAGAAATAGATTCTTTTGGTTCACAAGAGTCTGCAACTTTGACCATAACAGTTATAGATATATTCAGGGATCTCGACATAAAGCTCGATATCAACCTCAATATATGCAAGAATACCTCTTATTTTGCTTGAGAGGGTTGAACAACCTTGATCAAAAAAAAGTGCCCTTATCTAACATGAGGATTGTATATTAGTTCAAAAATATATTCCAAGATTTGATTTCCTTTACTACAAAATAGATATGATATTTTTTTTAGTTTTTATTTGTAATCATAATATGTATCTATCCAAGGATATTGGCTTAAAGCACGATGTCGACTTAGATAAATATATAAAAGTTCCCCTTGTCTAGTAGGGGTTTTTGCAGTAATTATTGAGAGAATTTGGAATGTCTTTGGTTCTATGCTTTGTGCTCTCGGGCTTGTTGAAGGCTTCCTCTTAAGAGTTTGAAATTTGTATTTTCCTCCTGTCATGGCTTTGTGCCTTGGTGGATTAATGAAGTTGATGATTTTTATTTAGATGAGAACATATTCGATCCTATGCTTTGTGCTTTGACGGACTTGTTGAAGATTCAATCTTGAAATCTATAATTTTTATTTTACTCCTATCTTGGCTTTGTGCTTCAATGGACTTGATAGAGTTGATGAGATGATAAGGTCTTCGATCCTATGCTTCATGCTTTGATGGACTTGTTGAAGATTTCATCTCAAGGATTCATATCCTATGTCTTCTTTTATCCTGGCTTCATGCCTTGACGGATTTGATGGAGGAAGATCCGGAGTTATCTTGAAGACTTATCAGGCAATACGAAATTACCTTCTGCCCTAGCTTTCTACTTTTGCGAGCTTATAGAAGGATGTTTTCATGACCCAGCCCTCGAGCTTGTGTTGGGTCGGGTGAAGAGTCATCACCCCTGCACATAACATATGTTGCATGATGGAGTTGATGATTTATTGTTGGGATAAGAATGTCTTTGGTCTTATGCTTTGTGCTTTGATGGACTTATTGAA
This sequence comes from Cymbidium sinense, assembly GCA_021442155.1. Lineage (NCBI taxonomy): Eukaryota > Viridiplantae > Streptophyta > Magnoliopsida > Asparagales > Orchidaceae > Cymbidium > Cymbidium sinense. The sequence continues at coordinate 61,932 of JAKCPB010000927.1, forward strand.
GATTCCATTTTGAATTTTGAAATTTGTATTTTCCTCATATCCTGGCTTCATGCCTTGATGGATTTGATGGGGAAAAATCCTGAATTATCTTAGAGACTTGTCAGGTGATACAACATTACCCTCCGCCCCAGCTTTCTGCTTTCACGAGCTTATAGAAGGATGTTTGCCGGTGACTTAGCCCTCAGAGCTTGTGTTGGGTCAGAGATGAAGAATCATCGCCTGCTTTATGAATGCACATGTTGATGACACCAATCCCTTAGTTTAGCCTTTGACTTTGTACGAACATTGGGGTGACTTCCTCGATCCTTTGCTTTTTGTTTAGCTGGACTTGCTAAGGAAGAGTTTCCTTTGGTCTTTGCTTTCTACTTTAACAGACTTGTTGAAGGAGTTGACATTTCTCATTTGATATTGATACCAAACTAGTTTTAGTGCCTTCTTGAGTGAGAGTCTTTTTTTTAGATTTTGAAAAATAACCTTACCACCAGATTGATCTCCCAATTTGGGCCACTTAAACTCACCAAGTTGGAGGGATGTGGAGATTTGGATGCTCTTGTCTTTGAACTACCAAAGTAGGGGGATCCCTTACTACGGCCTTTGTGCATATTGAGTAAGCGGACATGTCATCGATTCGGCCATATTTGGGCTTGTTAAGTCCGACCTTATGCACCTACTTGAGTATTGGACTTGAGCAATTGATGAAGGATTTTATCATCGGGCTAACGAGGTGGGGGTTCTCTTACTACGGCCTTTGTGGCGTGTTGAGTAAGCATACCTGTCAGTAACTCGACCATATTTGATTTTGTTGAGTCTGACTTTATGCACCAACTTGAGCCTTAGATTGAATATATGAATGGAAGATGTGTTTCCAACTTGATTTGTTGTAATTTGTAGGCTTGAAAATTTCTCTTCTTGGCCAGTAAGACTTTGATACTTGTGAACTTTATGTATATGGGGATCTCGGGTGTGATTTTAACCCAAATATAATAGTGCGTTTCACAAGGAGAGAGCTTGACATTTTTTGTAAAATTTTAAAAAATGCCTCATATCTGACAAAGAGATTTTTGCTTCATTTCAAAAATGCATTCTTGTATTACAAGAGAATTTCCAAGCAAAATTTATACATGTAATGATAATGAGGAATAATTAGTCTTCAAAGACTATGACCAATTCTTTCTTGTAAAGCTTCGATGACGCATCAGATAATCAAATGATTTGGACATCCTCGCTCGGTAGACTTATAAATTTTATTGAGCTGGGAACCTAGCTTTGTCAAGCACATCAAGCTCTTATATCTATAGATGGACATTCTCATCTTGAGTGAGATTGTGTTGAACGACTATTCGGAGTGAATGTAGTTCAACTTCAAGTGATAGAACTGCTTCAGCCTCAAATACTACTGTGTAATGAGTGGATTTTGTGAGAGTCTTGTAGGTGATATGATAATCCCATAAAGCTTCAACAAGCTTGATATGACACTCCCTTTTATTTCTTATAAGGATTTTTCTGAGTAATTTGACTAGTGTTTTGTTGAAAGCCTCAGCCAAGCCATTTGCTCTCTGATTATAAATTGATGAGTATCGCCAATCAATCTTACGTCGATCAGCAAATCTATAAATTTTAGTGCATTTGAAGGCTGACTCATTGTCTGACATATTGTTGGCTTCTTCTATTCCCAAACACCATAACCATATCTGCTCAAAGGATCTATGATATAGGGTATTGCCAATATAGGCATATAGTCAAAGCCTTTTCTCAAGTTGTGCATCCATCGGCTTAATGCTCGGTAGTTTTCTTTCCTTAAAGTAGTTGATGAAGTGTTGTCTCCAATCTTCATTCGCTTATACTGTAAGGATTTCACTTTGTGGTGTTGAAGTTTCTTGATTTCTTGCCTCCCTGAATGGTCCGAGCCTCATCTTATTGATTTCGATGAGCAACTTGTAAGGGAGTGTGAGAGCAACGGAGTTGCATCCGCTTGCATTTGATGACCCTCTCTGGGAATTTTTGATTTATTGGCTTTAGGACTCAACGAGTGCAAACACTAATTAGCACATAGTCGTCATTTCTTTAGCTAACTTAGCTAAACAGTCTATTTTTTGCTCTAGAAACTCAAGTCATAATGATATTTGGGATTTACTTTATGAGCCCGAGAACTCATTGATGGGGTCAATTTAGCTTGATTTTGTAAAGGCCCAAAGATTTGATTAATGACAAGCTAATCACCATAAACTTGTAAATTTTGAGCACTCATGATGATGGCTTCATGAGATATTACGTGATCAAGATGAGACTAATGTCCAAGCTTTTGGGAGATTTGAGGGTTGGGTGTATTTGATGGATGAAGCTCCATCAAAATGCAATCCGCATTTGCTACTTTTTCATATATATGCATGACCTACTAATCGAAAGATCATCATTGAGCATGAATCTATCGGATAGGTGCGCAAGGAGGTCCCGAATTTACCCTTCACCGCTTTCTATGAACATATGTGATATCAAATTGTAGCATAATAACAGTACATCATGTCAAGTGACCTGTCAACGCTAGTCTTGTCATCAAGAACTTCAACAGATCGATTCTTGAGGTGATAGTAATTTTATGAGATAGCATATAATGACATAGCTTTTGAAAAGTAAAAAAATTAATGTCAAACAATACTTCTCAATTGTAGAATAGCGTATTTCTACTCCTATCAATCTTTGACTGATGTAATATAGAGCGTTATCTTTCCCTCTTCATTATGTTGTCAGAGCACATAAAGATTCTTCCAGACTATTTTGTACAAGATGAGAGGTTTTCTTGGGATTCTTGCGAGAATGGGCGATTTAATAGATACTTCTTGATACTCAAAAGCCTCTCATTTTTTTTTCCTATTTAAAAGGAGTATCCTTTTACATCAACTTCTTCCTCTTGGATGAAAACTTCGATGCCTCCAATAAATTTTTTGGCTAGGAGGACTACGATCAAACCTCGACCTCTTCTCAAAGATATGAAGATGTTCGACAAACTTCGAAGGTGTCATCGGAAATCTCATCACATAGGATATTTTTCTTAGGTACACATTCTTAACGAGTTTCATTTATGATGAATCTTTGGGAGTACAATCCAGATGCGACGTCCCTATCCTTCTTTAAAGCACACTATGAGGCTTTAGCCTTTTCTTACATTTTCTTTGGACCTTCGATGATGGATTCTTAGACTTGTGGTCCAAATGTCACACCTCGATGCTCACCGTGCAGGACTTGAATTAGTTGACATTTTTGCAGGATTGTAGGGGAAGGTCTCCTTGGAGAAGAAACTCTAGCCTCCTTGATGACAAGACTTTGATATATTTTTTTATCAGTCCTTTCTCCTTAGCAGCTTTGAGGATCTGATGTGCTCTTGCATATACAGTTTCAAGTTTACTCATTAGAGAAGTTGAAAACGCGTTGGGGTTTAAGGACTATTTGATTTGACCAATAGAGATGTTCCGTTTTACCCATCTTAGCTTGTTAAACCGATTATGGGTTGGAACACTCGCTTCTGGTTCCTCCGCTGGTTGTACAATTTTTTATTTGAACAATGATTGTTGAGCACGAGCTCAGATTTCGCATTGTCTTTGGCTTGCTTCGATGAAGAAGCTTTTGATGTTATTTCTTCTCGAGGCATTAGCCTCCATATTTATTTTTCTTTCTACCTGGACTTTTCGGTAATAGATTCCCAAACACACGATTCAGAATTCATGCCTCGATGCTCACTGTGTAGGAATTGCTTAAAATAGTCTTGAGCTCTTACTACCACTAATTGTAGTTTTTGTAGTGGAGCATTTTTGGCTTCTTTGATAATTGATATTTGATATCTGTTCTTCATAAGATATTTTTCCTTAACAACCTTCAGAACTCTATGTGCTCGAGTAGATAGAGTTTCATGTTGTTTCTTCATAAGGGTTGAAGTTGTTGAGCCCAAAAACACCGCTTAACATCACCAGTAGAGCTATTCCTTTTCACCCATCTCAAAATTTTCAAATTTATTATTGGGTAGAAATACTCGCTTCTGGTTATAAGGTTGGTTGTATGACTCGTGATTCAGACAACAACTATTGAGCTCTTAGTTTCATGTTTCTTCTCCTTTGGCTTCTACTCAATTTTTCTCCAGAAGTGGAGGCTTCAGTATCATACCTTCCTAGTGCGAAAGGTTCACCTGGGAGGGTTGTCGCATTCACAGGTATGATTAAAACTTTTTACCTAGTGAAGGTTCTCTTTATGACTGGCGTCTCAAAATGAATCAATCTTTTACGTATAAAGGCTCTCTTTTGAGGAACCTCAGTAGCAGTAGTGGTCATTTCAATTATCCTCCTCCTGCACAAGTTGGTGAGAATATGCGCTTGCTTAAGGTAGAGGATTATTTATGATGTTGGAGAGTTTACACTACCAAATTGGATGGTAGCTCCAGTATCTCTGGTATTGATTACAACATTAGCGAGATGAACATTCAGCATTATCTAGACGACCATTAAGTTTGCGGCCTGACTGTGTGATGAACGATGTGTTCTGAAGATCCATCGATATAGAGAACAATCAGATCATTCATAGTGAGATAACTGATTTAACTTTAACTTCAATGATAATTGATTTTAAATTTTAATTTTGTTCATGCTCAGCTACTATTATAGCTTAAATTTGACTAACCAAAGATGGAAAGAGAAACCGTCCCCAGTGGAGTCGCCAGAATCTACGGGCTCTGAAAATTCACCACCTCTCTCGTTGAAGAGAGTGATTAAAGTGTCAGTGTAATTTTCAGAAGGTAGATGGAATAGTAGATAAGACACTACCCAGAGAGTTTGCCCTCATTTTGTGAAGATTTTAGATCTCATTCCAAGTTTCCTATAGGCGCAAGCACTTATAGTTAATTACCCCTCTCAAAGCTGAAAGAGAACTTTTGATTAAGGTAAGTCATTAGATCGCTTAGTGCATAGCGTATAGTAGCAGCATGTGGGGTTTCAGAATTTAGATTTATGAAATTCATTATATTTAACTTAAAATGGATGATTGGGGGAATGATGATGCGCCCGATCTATATCACATGATTCCGTCATCCCGGGTTGTCGTGGTCCTTAGTTTACTTAGTCAGAGGAGGTAGTCGACTCAACCTGACCAAAGGATCCTTATCAGCAACACATGGGTTACGTCATCCAAGAAATCCTTGTAGACCTAGGGTGGTGTTTGTCTAAGGAGATAAGTTTTTAAGTCTACATTAGTTAATAGAGGGATTTTTATCCAATCAAGTATACCCTATGGTTCACAACTCGGCGAGCCATCGGGGAGCATACGAACAGCCGTGATCGTATAATATAATGGTTCCATTTGGCGGCAACCACCAATTAGAGGACTCTGGTCGTAACTGCATTATGTGTGGAGCCTACTGGTCAAACTACGCAGTTAGAGGACATAGGCCACATCCTTACTGGCATGGGATTGTTTGAGAGTATACATAGTTATGTACTTAATTTAACTTTGGCTCCTTTGTGAGCTAGAGTTTTCTTAATTTGTCATCTCTGACAAATAGTTGCGGAAGGCGAGTTGAATTTTTACCTTTAATTTTTTAATATTGAATTTCACTTAAACATTTATAGCTCAATAAAATTTTAAATTTCACATTTAGATTAATATTCAATCTAAGTCAATTTGTTTTGAATTTATGACCATATATTTGATTGAAATATCCTCCATTAAATTTTCAAACATGGCCATCATCGGGGTGGTTAATTGATTGAATCAAATATATTTGAGAACTTTAGATCCTGTCAACTTTGTTTAGTTTCTAACAGAGGATCAGATCTATTATCACATAACAGAATTAACTTTTGAGATATTTTACTAACTTGAAATTCTTATAATAGATTTTTAAGTTTTGTTAACTCGGACCGAGTCCTGAGACTAAACCGGGAATCAACCCGCATAGCATCCTCAGGCACTTGAATTTCAGCATTCAGCATAATGCCGAGACCCATGCGGGTGTTTAAATCATTTAATTTATTAATATAGATCTTAATGACTCTATCAATTTAATAATAGAGGATCGGACCTAGATCTATATTTTGAGGATTTTGAATTTGAGAATATTGAATATAATATTTTAATTATTTTGATAATAGTTATCCCTCTAGTTGATATCTTCAATCAACTCAACTATCATTGGGGAGTTAAGAGATAATCGTTATACTCCCAAATGATAGAATTAGCTTTTCAGAGATTTTCTTGCAAGAAAGCTATAATAACATCACTAGATTTTGTTAACCCAAACCCAGTAGACCCAACCGAATCAACCGCAGAACATCCTCACTAATTTTCGATTCAAGATATAGTGGGCTCATGGTTTATTTAGAATACTTATACTAATTTATAAATATCAAATTGGATTAAAGATTGTTTTATATTTTGTACAAGAATTCATCTCTTTCAAATGATTGCACAAGTTCTGAAGCACTTGAATTGAGTGATAGTTGCTCCATACTTTATACAAAATTAATATATTTGAAGTCTATTTAGAGTTTAATTCAATGCATTCTGTCTGCTTCTAATTTTGTGTTGTAGATTGGTATGTTGTAAGTTTTAGTTCTTATCAAATTATTTAGATTAAATTTATTTATTTGCATATAGTTTATAGCTTTATTGAGTTCTTTTTCAACGAAACTTAGTGTGATCACTAAGTTTGTAGACTCATTCTTATTTAAAGACCTTTAGAAATTTTTGTGAGTATGCTTAGCTTCGATTCATCATTTTTTTTCATTTAAGTTTAATTTAAGCTTATTAATACTCTTATTTAATCATATTTAAGCTTTATGCCAATCCAAATTTGACAGCCTCGGCCATCACCACATTACATGGGGCTATTCGACCTTTCGTCACTTCATCGAAGATGGCTGTCTGCTTTGACACATCGTGGTCTTCTGCTAGCTCTACTGAGCATAACAAAGTCTTCAAATACCTACATAAAAAGAGCATATATGTAGGTCTATTTTTAAATTTATCATTTTCAAATACGTTTAATTTAAGTTCGTAAACACTTTAATTTTTTCTAATTTAAGTCTCACATCAATCTAAAATTGAGACCTCGTCGCCACATGGGAGTCGCGAGAGTCTATTCGACCTTCTGGCGAGATAATGATTAGTGTCTTGTGACACTATGGTCGTATTCTTCTAACCCGCCAGCTCTACTGAGCATAACAGGGTCTTCAAACACTTGTAATTTCAATTCAGATTTTAATTTTGAGTTTATAGTTCATTTTATGTTAAATAAATTAAGCCCTCTATCAATCCGAATTTTGGTAGCCTCCCGGCATCTTCTTCGCTTCGGGGGCTACATCGGGGATTATTCAACCTTCCCGCCAACTCTACTGAGTATAACGACTAATATCTTGCAACACTAAGGTCATGGTCTTCTAACATGTCAGCTTTATTGAGCATAATAGGGTACCTGCAATTTCAATTCATATTTAAATTTTGAGCTTAGAATTTATTTTGTATTAAATTAATTAGGTCCTCTGTTAGTCTGAATTTCGTCTCGAGCGTCTTCACCATGGGGTCGCATCGTGAGTCCATTCAACCTTCCGCCACTCTGATAATCTGTGTCTTACATACACACGTGGTCTTATGCCCGTTAGCTCTACTAAGCATAACAGGGTCTTCAAATACTAGATTGAGTGCAAACATGCTTGTTTCCACATCCACCCATAGAATTGATGAATTTGAAATGGTTCATCGGTTATTCAAAAGCTTCTGCATGCATATAGATGAACCTAAAAGTTGACAGATATCTAATGGAAGTTTCTAAATTTGAACAAAATCGAATGAGTCCATCTGGAATGACAATTGCTCCATTGCTTATAATGTATATAGCATCATCAACCTTGCCTAAATCCAAGCCAAGAAGGTAACTTGCCAGACTACACCAAAATTACAGTGTTGAATTCAAAATTTTCCAGCCCTCACTCGAAAAAGAAACACAACTCAACAGAGCATCTGCAAGCATAAGAGCTTCAAGACTGGCTTCTGCAATCAAAGATAGTGCAGCCTGCCCAACTTTCGACATCAAACATGCAAAACCACCAATTACCTATTCATCTTTGTTCTTAAGAGTTGGGAGTAGAAGTTTTCCTTCATATACTGTACATAGATAGCAAAACTTGTGGGAAACCCTTATGCCTACAAACAAGCTCGATAAGAACTTCAACGGAGACATCAATGAAATTGGATCTTGCAAAGAATTAAAACAAAGTTCAATAGTGGATGTGTCGGCAAAGTAGACAGATGAATCTCTGAGAAACATCCAGCACTGACCCAACTCAACAAGCATCGCAATATCTTCTTATTCTGTTTTGAAACGGAATCCCGTTCTTGAGGTTCTCTTCGGACTTGAGCAAAGGAAACTCCAGCATGATAGAAATGTGCTACAAAATCTCTCCAGTGAATTGGCATATGCTCCATGATTCAACCGTACAATCTCCACTATAGTCCTCAACAACTTTTTCTGGGAGTGCAGTGAGCATCTCCAGGACAACTGCATTGTCATTTTCTTCGTTCTGCAATTTGCTCAAGCTGGAAAAGAACTGCTCGAAAGGCATCCTGTGCTCCACCGTCCGTAGAACAAGTGCAGAGAGCATAAAGGCATATCTGAGTTAAAAGCTGGGGCGGTCTATTCGTTCTTTTTGCAGCCACAACGGGACAATGAGGCCCTTTCGCTCGTTCAGCTGGGTTTCCTGTAGAGGATCGCGAGAGCGAGCCCAAAATGGATGTGCGGCTTGCTATTTGATCGAGAGGTTGGAGAGTCTTGCTGCTTGCTTAGGCTTCGAACCGAGGGAAGGATCAAAGAAAATAAAGGACTGCCGGTAAGGGAGTTTGAAGTTCTCGGCTTTGGTGAGGAGCGAAGCAGATTCTTGAGAGCTAAATGGGGAAGTTCGGTTGGGAGCTGTAGACAGGGGGGAAGCAGCAGCAGCAGAAACTTTTGTAACATTTCGTGTGGAGGGTGTCTTCGGCTGGGAGCAAGGAGGATGCCCCGAGATGAGCTCGTTTAGCCTTCTCTTTTTTTCTTCTTGCCTCCACCGCTAGGGATGGACGAGTCTTAGGAAGTAGGGAAGAGTGCTTCACGTACGTGAGAAGCATGGGGAAGGTGATATGGCAGCTCCTTATTGGTTAAATGGGAGGTGGAGGTGAGGCTGCCATTTGAGGTGATAATTGATTTATAAGATAATTAAATAGATTTATCTCGAAATGCATGCTAATTTTAATGAAATTAAAGTGTGATAACTTTAGTTAAATTGGATGTCTAATCAAAGTAATTTCTACCCTGATGACATAGTCCATTTCGAATTCGTTTTGACTTCGCTCGAATTGGGTCACTTTCAAATCAAAAATGCTCATGTCACTTTTAACCGTTCGATATTCACGTAAATTCATCCGAATTGAGTGTGAATAGTCTCGTTTGATAGGTTTTGACGTTTCAGAGCTAACAACATAATCAATTTTGTGAACGAAGGTCGTTTGGTGCCCCTCGTGATATACACGTGTTGCGTGACGCCTCTACCGCTTGATTGTTCAGATTTTGCAATATTTATATTCGATCAATTTCGACGCTTTGAACGCAACGCCAAGTCCGTCAATCGGAGGTCGTTCGACCATTTTCGTGACGCAGTGCGTTTTGAGCGATGCGACCGTCACTTCCAAAGTCCATCGAATGCGACTTATGAGCTTGACTCGACTTATGACACATACATGGATGTCAACAGTCAAGAGCTAGGAATTTTTCATGCTAAGTAAATGTTTAAACTAGCAAACTTTTGTAATGAGATTGCCACATCTATTATTTTTTATTAATGTCTTCAACCGTCAAATTTGTAATGCTGAGTAAGTCCATCAAGTGTTGCTATTTTGTATACACCAATATCCGTAAAAACTGATGTGCAACAGGCCACAATCACATTTCTGAGTCAACATAAAAGTCGTGGGGAATTTTGTTCCAATTCCAACGATACCAAGCTCGCTTCGACCGACAAAGGACTACTGCACGGAATAACGCTGGTTCGCACTTTTCAAAACGACATTACAGTTTTTGCAAGCATTGAAAATAACTGCTATGCAAGGGGCCTCAATCGCCTTTTTTGGTCAACACAAAAGTCATGGGGAATTTCGTGCCGATTCCAACGATACCAAGCTCGCTCAATTCCGACAACGGACGACTCCGATACGGCCAAAATACCGTGGCTGGTTGTACTTTTCAAAACGGCGCCACAGATTTTGCGAGCATTGGCAAAACGATAAAGGCCACAATTTTTTTTCAACAAGAAAGTCGTGGAAAATTTCATTCGACGATACCAAGCTCGCTAATTCGACAATGAACGACTCGACACGGGCTAGAATACCGTTGGTCGCACTTTTCAAAACGGCGCCGTAGATTTTGCGCGCATTGGCAAAAACTGCTACACAATGGGCCACAATCACATTTTCCGATCAACATGAAAGTCGTGGAGAATTTTGTGTCGATTCCAACGATACCAAGCTCACTCAATGACAACGGACGACTATATCGCCAAAATACTGCGCACTTTTCAAAATTGTAGATTTTTTAGCACATTGGCAAAATCGCTACACAATGGTCACAATCACATTTTCTAATATGAAAGTCATGGAAATTTTGTCGATTTCAACGATATCGTTTCGCTTTCATGAACGGATGACGATATGGTCAAAATATCACAAATCTAGAAAAATTATTCTAGATCCAGATGCTCAACGGACTGGCTAACGCGTAATCACGTGGAACCAATCACCCTTGAACGCGCTAGGCTTTTAAATATTTTTTAATGCACATTTCGCTAATTAAAGATTAAAACGTACTTAATTTAAAAATTTAGCCCCATAATAACATACAACAATACATAACAATTTAGATGATCCAAATTCAGCACGTAATAATTTCTCTCATTCATGAGGATGTATGTTCGATGGAGTGCTGGGTGTACAGAAATTTAATGCGATAGAAGTTTACCTGAATACCAGCATGGCTGCAGAGGTAGAAGTCAAATTCAGTGCGATGACAGATTGATGTATCAACAACCGTACCTAAAATGGAAACAGAATGAGAAGCTGGACCACAAATTACTGATCAGGACATAAACTAAACATTACCTGGATATATGTTCCTCCTATTTTTTGTATCTTTCTTAGTTTGTTCTTGAAGGAATAAACGTGTATGGTGCCTCTTCTGCACCACTATAAAAGTGATTCGCGGACGATACCCATCGCCACCAAAAGATTTGCAAGCCTAGAAAATCATTTGTTTGAATCAATGATTTAAGAGAGTATAAACTTTATATAAAAAAATTATTATGATTATAATAAACAGAAACAAACATTTTGGATAGCAGTCACTTCCGAATTAAGCACTTCATTGAATTGGCCTTCACTGACACCATCCCTGCATTTAACAACCTGGTTTACCAATTGTGCATCCTTAAACGATGTAGGAAGATTAAGATACCATCACATTACAAACCTATAGAATATAATGCGTTCAGGATTGCATGATTTCTCCTTACGGAACGCATTTAGCATCTCCCTGTTGATATATATATATAAACATAAAATTAAAAATATATATATATAATAATGTTAGAAGTTCAAATTCGAGACTTTTCATGAGTCACAGTTCATTGCTTCTAGACCAACCATATCATTCCCCTTCCCTTAAGGGAAGTGCTATTCTGGGATCTGCAGTGGTTCTGTAGAGATCTTCTATTATTTTCTTGTCTGTGTCTCTGTGCAGATAGTAGACATCGGTACTTTGTTACCTCGGGCCAATCCATAGATGCAACCACCTGGAAGATAATCCATGGAGCAAAATTAAAGTTTAAAAAAAAGTATGTGACTAGAAAGCCACCAACATTATCAGGCACAAGAGTAACGCACCGCGGCAATGGAGGGCGAGTCCTCTCCTGCGGCCGGATGGGTCACATCTGCTCCAAATATAATAGTTGGCACAGATGTTATGAGAGGCATTTGTTTATTAAGGCATGCTGCAAGAGCGGTGTTACAGCCACCAGTCTGTTAGCATAAAAAGTGAAGTTAAAAAGCAGCATTAAAATAACATGCCTGCAAAATATATAACTGGAACAATTACAAACCTTTACATTTATTTTCATAGCTAAATTTTCAAGGTATTGCGAATTGGGATTTACTATGCGTTTTGGGAGGCAACACTGAGTAACAAGACCGAGCTCAGTTTCACAGATTGTTTTGATCGTTCCTGTGAAAACAACACCGAAGTATAGTTGAATAAAAATTCATAATTCAAAAGTGAAAGAATAAGAAAGAAAACAAGCTTAGCTATAGAATGGGCATATACCATAAGAACTCCCAATATCTGGAAGAATAATAATCAGCAACTGAAGCTGCTTACGTTGCTTGTGCACTTTCTTTAAATTTGTTCTTATTTCTGTTGATTCACCCTTAGAAATGCGTTCATCAACTCCATCTGCATTAAATTTCTACATTTAATCGAGAATGAGCTGCCCATGAACGTAGGGTATCATTCACAATTCAAGATAAAAGGAATTGAATGTTAAGTACCATTCCAAATTCATTGCACTTTGAAGCTAGATTTTTGCAGAATTTATGAATAATTGTAAAACCAATTCTTTCAGAAAAGGTTAAGCATGCCCAATCGTTAACAATAGCACCTTTATAAAATTGCTGCACAAGAAAAAAGGATTCATTAAAGCTATGTCATTGATAGAGCTAATATATAAAACAAAATTATAAAGATCGTTGAGGGGGAACATAGGTGCCCTTTTAAATAAAAAAATCTTCTAAAACCAACTTTAACAGCATTTTTTATGAAAAAGGAAACAATGCGAAAAATAGGATAAACAGTTCATAGCAAGAGAGATTATTATAGGTAGAGTCCAAATGATCCGAATTATTATGTATTAGTTATATAGATGCTGAGTAACAACTGTATATTAACTATAAGCATTGTGTATATATATATATATATAAGTAAGTAAACAATAATTATATATAGATACACATTATATACACAGCTAATACATAATAATCTTAACAATCTGGACTCCACAAGTAACAATTTCTCTCATAGCAGATCTCTAAAAAATGATGATTATTGACCAAAGTCACCTTATTCCACATTCTCCATTGCCCTAAATTAGGATCACATGTCTTGTCAGGACCACTATCATGATACTTCAGCTACATTTAAAAAAACCCACATCAAAGGGTTTAATTAGAACTGATTAGAAAATAATAACAATAATGATTAGGTAAACTACTTACTGTTGGTGCTTTTAGCACTCGTGCATCAATTTCGGTAAGCTTAGGCACAACCGCAATACCAAATTCTTTAGTGTATGCATCATTTTTATAATCATTTCGATTGACCAACTACAAGACCAATCGAGAGGTCACCATAACAAATTCTAGCTTCAATGAAGTAAATAACAAGATTCATGCATCAACGAGGTAACCGATCCAAGAGACTAAAATGCAATTATATAAAATAAATTCTGAAGCAGTTTTAAGATCATAAGAGCCAACCTCCAAAATCCTTCTCTCCTCACAGTTGGATGCTGACAAGTTTCATTCGATATCTTACTTACTTGCGTATCATTTAACTTCTTGATATACCTCTGTCCGCTCACAATCTTGCATACCTGCTAAAACTGAGAGCTGTAGGGTCAAAGCTGAACAATAAATTGCTTAGGCTGTAGAAGCAGTAGTGAATTGCACGAAAGAAAATAAAGATTTATTGTTGTCAAGAAGAACCTCCAATGGCAAGTATTTTGGCTTGCTATCACTACCAGCTTTTATGCAAGGCAGTGAACCATACTTAAGTTCACGCTTGCGTACCGTTGTGAAGTAATCTTCCACAGTTGTTTTTCCTACATTATCAAGAGTAAACCTGGAGAAGAAAACTAATGAACATAGATATCCAGATAGGACTGAAAAATTGAAAATTTTAGTAAAAGCCAAAATACAATGAAAAAAAAAAAAAAAGAAATCAAACAAGAACATACGTCAACTCTTTGCAGACTGTGATGTAATCCCAGTGATTTTATAGCGTATGCGAACTTTTGGCAAATGAGTTGTTTCCACCCGTACTCCTTTCAATGCCTTCTCGATCTGAAAATTCCGAAGGTGTCATATATCTAACCAAAAATAAATAACCATGATAAAAAAGAATTATTTTGCTCAGGAACAGTAATCACTTATGCTATGTTATAGGCAAAAAGAAAAACAATACGTGCAATATGGATAGAATTAATGAAAGCACGTGACTCAAACCAAAGAGCAGAACGGCTCAAAAGAAAACCGAAACTAATACCTCAAGACGTTCGCTTTCCGTTAAACTCAAGAACTTTTGGACCGGTTTTAAGATAGGCTACAACAAAGTCTATAAGATCAACTGACTTGTAGAATGATGTTGCTGAAATATCTGCAAATTCAAAGCAACGGAAAGCCAAACTTGTACCATGACACATTAAAAAAATATATAATTAACAAGTATCAGATAAACTAAGCATTTTGAAGATACATCTTAAACAAATATTAAACTTACCGAAGTTCAAGGACAAGCCCATTTGTGTTGGTCGAAGACTTTGAAAATAACCCTGCCAGCATTCTAAACCTCCACTGATATCTATAACCCTCGAAGATGAAAAGAATGATCTGGAGATTGTAACATATCTGTAAAATGAAATAATTTTTTTTTTATTTTTTATTTTATTTTTTGAAGATAAAAATCAAAAGAAACATCAAAAGATATCTGGAATTGTTTCAATACTTGTTTGAGGGAGTTTCTCTCAGGGCAACATCTAGAGCAGCTATGACATCATAAGGGCATTCACTCTGCCCTGCCCGCAAAATTGATGTAGAAGATTCAAATCAAAGTCTTTTGTAAATCTGATAGAAACGTCGAATTTTTTTGCTCGACTGCAAAAAAGTTACAAATCTTAATTTAAAGAAATGTAACTAACCAAATCAAACTACAGACGCAGTATCGGCGACAGCTTTGCACAGAAGGAACAAAAATGAGTGGAAGGGTGATGCACAGATAGAATAAGATGTGGAATAAATGGATAACAACAAGTACAACAATTTGGAGATTACGAAAAGTAGAATATTAAAAGCATTCTCTTACCCATCTCTATCAGACAAAGCTAACGCGAAATCTTTTGAATGAAATGGAAGTGAACCGGCAACGTAGAAGATGTTACGTCCATCATATGCAGGCATGAGCCGACGATGGTCTGACTCACAATACTGCTCAACGAATTTCTTCATCAAGGCCCTGCCTAATGCTTTTGACTTCACCTCCGGAAGGATTTTGAACTACTCAGTCAATAAAGCAAAGAACAATGGAATGTCAGAAAGTAATTAGAATATTATATTTCTATTAAAAAGAAGAATATTTTAAATTTATCAACATTCACTACAGAAACAAATCTCCTGAATTTATCTTGTGTTAAACAATATAGTAGTATGGTGCTTCATTATTCTCAACGAAGGCAAATGACGACTTAAATCCTTTTCAGCACAACAAAATAAGCATGGGTCGATATGATTATTACAATAAGTAGCATGCATCAATGGAAGCTAAGCAGGGCTGCTTTATTGATAAATAACAATATTATAGTATAACGTTCCAAAGTAGAGAAAATCCAAGAGAAAATTAATATCATGGACAAGATATGCTGGTAAAATAAAATAAAAAATTAGTTAAAACTTTATGTCTGAATATTTTAATAAAGTTTAATAAAAAAAATAAGTGGTGTTTCGCTGCATGTAGGATTTAATTAAGCACAATTTAGTAAATTTTGAAATAGTTAAATCAAAGAAAACTAATTGATAAGATAAAGATCTACTTGATTACTTATATCAAGATTTCAATTAATTTGGTCAAATAATATTTTAATAATAAGTATTAAAAGTTATATTTTATTATATTTATTTAATATATTTCAATCTTAATTAAACTAATTAAATCATAATTACTAGTAGCTAATATTTTAATTAATAATAATTAGCAACTTATTAACCTTTTAAAGTAATAATTTCATGAAATCAAATTTACATAGTTTAATAATTATAATTAAAAATATTAATTATCTAGATTAATGTATTTTTTAATATATTTAGATTTAATTTATTTTAGAAAATATTAATAATCATAATTACATTATCTCAACAGCCTCACCTCGTATTGAGATATTTTTATATTCTCGGCTCTGGCTCGGAAATGATTAGCGCGAACTTTGCATTTGCTGCCGGCAGTTCCCAGCGCCGGACGACACGGACGAGCCAGATACTCGCTCGATGACGGAGGGTCTGAATAGCCGCCAGTAAAGGATCCAAACACCAGGGGAGGTAAACATGGGGTTTCTGGCGTAGAAGCCTGACGGCAGGAGCTACCGATATAAAGCCGTTCCTCTAACACCCTACTTCGAGTAGATGACGATGATTCCGGGAGATCGGATGCCCTCGCTTCCTCCTGATGAGGAAGCGCATCGTCTCCCTGCCGCGTCCTACGCCCATGCTTCCTCCTCGAAAGGAGAGCTACCGATATGAAGCCGTTCCTCTGACACCCTACTTTGAGTAGATGACGATGATTCCGGGAAATCGAAAGCCCTTTCTTCCTCCTGATGAGGAGGCGCATCGCCTCCCCTGTCTCGTCTTATACCCATACGCTCCCTTTCAACATGAGCGTCACCGTCACCGCCACCGCCGCGGCCTCCATGTCGTCCACCTCCGCGGTCTCCATTTCGTCCACCGCCGCGGCCTCCACTTTGTTCACCGCTGCCGCCTCTTTCTTGTCCGCGGCCTCCATGTCGTCGAAGAGACATCTAACCACTCTACAAGGCAGAACGGAAAGCGACGCCACCTGGGTGGATGGAATGCAATAAATAGTCAGGAGATGGCGATGCAGAGAAGCTTTGAGCGGGTAAAGGGTACAGCTCCAGCTCCTACTGATCAGTGATGACTGGTTCGGCAACGGTTTTTTATTTTTATTTTTATTATTTTTATTTTTATTTTTTTGGAAACGTTAACTACCGCAAAGGCGGGAGCGTTTCACACATCAGCGGAGTGATTTTGTTCTAACAAATTTAAAGATTATTTTTTATTCATTATAATGATTTTTTGGAAATGAATAATATCTGATTAAAATTTATTATTATTATTACAGATTATGTGAAAAATAATGCTAATTTATTTTAGTATCATATCATGAATAAAATTAATTTTTTATTCCTAATCTATAATATAATATTAAATTAAAAGTTAATTTAATTTTTTTATAAGAGATTAAATACTTAATAAATAATTAAAAGCAGAAATATTTAAAATACAATAAAAATTAAAACTTTTTTTGTTAGAATTAGAGTTTTTAAACTTAAATTTAATATTAATATAAGCCTTTACATGTTTAAGTTAAAAAAATTCAATATGATTATTTAATAAAGAAATATAAGTATACTATACTATATTTCTTGTATTAGGCAAATTAAATTTCGTGAGAGTGTGTTTGAATCAATTTATTAAATTTAAATTCATTATGCAAAGTATTTATATAACTTAAAGAATTATTGATTATTCATTTGAAAATAGATTTTGTAGTCTCTAAATAAGATAATCTAAATACATATGATGTAATGTGATTTTATATCTGTTTGATGTCATGAATCAAAAATATATAGTATGAATATGCATCAACCGGCACTCATTGACTATATCTAAAATTTATAACTTGAGGTTGGCTAAATGCTATAGTATTGCTACATATCAAAGCTATACCATAGATAAGAATTTCTTTTTGGAAAAATGTCAAGAAAATCAAAGAGTTCATTAAAAAAAATGTTAATTTTTTACCTTTAAATGCATTTTTTAAAGCATAAAATGTAATTTTATTTCCTAATGACAAAAGGTTTTGGCAAATAACATCGAATGAATTGACTGGATAATTCACTTCAACCTATATCGATCTTGGTCGCCTTTTTGGTAGATCGACTAGATTGTGGTGGAGTCCAGCCTGGCCCGCTTTGTAATCAAACGAGCAACTGTCTCTCTTTTATTTTAGAAGGTGGCAAAATATAATTTGTTGGATCATGGAAAAATGGTGGGGAGAGGTTTGAAGCCAAGAAACCTGAGCAAGTACTCTAATGTGCCGATCGATTTCAAGATTGTTAATACATGTGAGAGTCTTGGGTTTAGTCCCAGTTAAAATATGTTGGGCCTGACGCGTGACTGACTCAACACGACCTCAGAACGCATTGCTCTTCTAGAGAGAAAGGTGCCCCACTACAACTGCATGTGCCCTTTGCGTTTTGTCCAGGAAGGGTGATCTGAATACACAAAATAAAAAATATTATATCAACTTGATTATTGTATTAATCCTCAAGATTACACAATTAATATAATAAATGAAAGCACGTGTACTGTTTAAATTAACAAGCTTTATACCTATTACATGATTAATTAGCTTCTAAAATAGTGATTCATAAAGGCATGTATACAAGTGTGTAGATAGATAAATAATAATAATATCGACTGCACAATCTTTAATATTCATACAAATTTAAGTTAGCTTTATATAACCATAAGATCGAACTTGAGATCAATCCAGAGAAAATATTAGAAGATTTTGACAAAAAAATGTCTATTAAATCATCCTCTTTTCAATTAATGCACCTTTCTTATTTTATAAACTAATTATTATTGCTATAGGTTATAAAAATAAAAATATAGTAATAGCTTCAGAAATTTTAAATGTATGGGATAGTTAGGCAAGTTTGAATTTGAGCTTTAGTAAATAAACCTATAAGGCATTTAACTAGTTATCTTATGATTCAACATAGCCATTTTAAAACTCTTTAATTCATTTTGAGTTTTTTTTTTTTTTTTGGAAATATCATTGATACATCCTCTAAAATTAGTCACCGAATCTCAAGGCATTTTCGAAATACTGATCTAATCACCGATTTTAGCAAACTTACAAATAAACCGATCGTCTCGATGAGACGAACATAACAACATCAGCATAGTCCGATCCAGCTCAATCGATCAAGCTATCGAACATGAAAATGGATCCCCGATCCAAATGGTCACAAAATAGACATATGTATAGTCGATCGGGCCAAGACGAATCCAACGAATCCAAGATCACCCAATTCCGACATCATTAAGGCACCCAGATCATCAAAATACACCGTCTGATCGAGGGGATCGCTCTGGGCCGTCCGATGGGGAGGAGTGGTTTGGATTTTCCATGTATTTACAAGACTGCCACTCTTCCAAATCTATAAATAGCCCCCATACTCCATATGAAAAAGGACTTTTGGAGACCAAGTGAAGAAGGAGAGGAGCTCAAGCAAGAAGGAGGAAGTTCTGGAGCTCGAAGATCCCCCGAGCAAGATCGCACCACCGCCCGACGGTCGTCAACCATCACTCATCACATCACACCTCGCCATCGCCAATCACCTAATCGCTCAGATTGCATGGTTTTTATTTCGCAGAATTGTTCGCTTTCCACTGTTCCTACAAGCAGTCTACCATCACCTGCCGCCACTAGCAACTATTACAACCTGACCGTTGTTACATAGCTGTTGTTCCTTTCTTGTATACCATCTTGTAATCCCTTTATCGGGAAGATTCTGTACTTCGAGGCATATACATAGTGGAACATTTTTGTTGGGCCAGGCCCCGTGGTTTTTTCCCTCTTTTCGAGGTTTTCCACGTTAAAATTTCTGGAGTTCTCTCGCTCATTTTTTAAATACCTGTGTGTGTGCTGGACTAATCAACAAAGCTAAGGCGTACACTTTCACTCTACCGCAACTGGTCTTCCTAAGACGCATGCTTGCCGTCTGGGAAGAGACTCCTCAATCATACTTTTAACACCTACAGCATGACCAATAGGCGCAATCTTCGTAACACCGGAGCCTCTCGCTCTAACTCCCGTCACTCTCAAAACCAATCCTTGAATCAGGGACGTCAAGCTTCCGCCCCACTTCCCTCTAATGGGCATGACCCTGTTGGCGAAGGCACGACAGGAATCTCTTTAGAAGAACGTATGCGCCGAATGGAAGAGTCTCAAAATGAGATGATCCGACTTTTACGAGGAACACAACAACCTCCATCACGGCAAATGCACCGCCCCCAAGATCGATTATTACCTGCAGGAGGACAATATGTCGCTTCTTAGACGCAAGTTCCACCACCTCCAAACCGTGATGTCAACTTCGACCGCCGCCCACCCATCCATCACGTACCAACCACCGCCAATCCGCCATTATTGCCGGTAGCTGGGCGCATTCTCTCCTGTTGACTCGCCATGTTATACATGCAGAATTACAACGCTTGGTACGAGAAGAACTCCATCACAAAGACGGGAATCATATCTTCTCTCACCGCAGTTATCGAGAGTCTTCCCCTTTGGCTGAAGCTATTCTTCGACATCCCATCCCCGTAGGGTTTAAGCTTCCAAACATTGACCCTTATGATGGAGTTACTGACCCTTACGAACACATCGACCATTACAGGACCATCATGCATATCCAAAGAAGCTCGACATGTCGCTTTGTCGTCTTTCCTATTACTCTCAAGGGACAAGCCCGACTTGGTTCTACTCTCTTCCAAGGGGATCTATCCATACCTTTGATGAACTCGCCAAAATCTTCGTGGAACAGCTTCATTGCAAACCAAGGATCATCAAAGACTCCTCCCATCTCTCCCAAGATTCGCCAAAATGAAGGTGAATCACTTAAGGAATACTTCCAAAGGTTTTCCAGAAGCTCGCCAAATCCTGTGGGGTAATTATTAAGAGGAGTTTTTCTTAGAGGGCTCCGTTCAGGGCTCTTTTACTCATCACTAATGCGAGACACGGTCCGCTCATATGCCGACTTAGTTCATTGTGTAGAAGCACAAATCTCCGCCGATGAAGCTTACACGCCCATCGCAAACAATTTGAGCAATCCAGAAAACGTAAGAGTGCTCTAGAAACACAGATCAACACTCCTAAAAGAAGCAACAAAAGTGCAATCTCCCTCCACGACCCACATATCAACGAAGTGAACCACGACTTGAAAAGAATTACACACCGCTGAACACATCTCGTGTTAACCTCCTAATGGCCATTCGAGATGAAGAAAATATCAAGTGGCCGCATCCACTGAAACTAAATTCAGGAAATCAGGAGCAATATTGTCACTTCCATCGAAGTCGCGGACATACTACTGAGGCATGCAAACAACTCAAAGAAGAAATTGAGAGGCTCATTCAAGAGTGATATCTACGCCGATTTGTGAAGAACCAATCGACACAAACAAACATGCCTTCAACTAACAAGGACAATCATCACGTAAACAACAAAACAATCATCAAACAAATTGGAGAGATTGAAACAATTGCAGGAGGACCAATACTATCTAATCAAGTTCTCGCTATCTCAAGAGCCGTAATTAAAGAAGTCTCGCACCATTTCCATCACTTTACCGACGCACTTAGAAGGAGTACATGTTCCTCATCAAGATCCACTTGTCATCAGCGCGGGATCTGACCCATGCTATAATGTTAAAAAAATTTTGGTTGATAGTGGGAGTTCTGTCGATGTCCTATTTTACTCCACGTTTCTGAGCATGGGCCTCGTTAGGGAAAAGCTCCAACCTGCTGCAAGACCATTGTACGGGTTCGACAACCGCCCCGTACGAGTAGAAGGGACGATCACTCTTCCTGTTGTTCTCGGAGAATTCCCCGAAATGACTCATTCAATCCAATTTATGGTGGTCAAGTCGACTGCCTATAACGCTATATTTGGAAGGCCCCTCCGGCCAATCTTTGGTGCAATCACTTCAATATCTCATCTTAAGATGAAATTTCCAACCCCGTTGGAGTTGGAAATCAGGAAATGCGGCAAATCATGCTACCTCGTGACAAGCTCACCACGCCTTCCGCGGACCTTTAGCATTGAAGATTTTAATTTTCGGATGAAGGAGCACCCCACAAAGTATCACCAGTAGAAGACTTACTCTCCATTACATTATGACCAACCACCACAGCAAAGCAAGTAGGATCCTCGCCAAACAAAGAGAAAACTACGTAGATTTCCTACGTAGAAATCAAGACATCTTCGCATGGAGTCCGATATGCCGTGGGTTGACCCGTGATCATGCACTCCTCAAGATTAATCCAACATCCAAACCGATCATCCGTAAGAAGAGCTTTGCACCCGACGCCTGTGCTATAGCATGAAGTTAACAAGCTCCTTGAAGCGGATTCATAAGAAGTATATTACCCTATATGGCTAGCAAATGTTGTCATGGTTAAGAAAACAAATGGAACAT